>JASZXT010000115.1:0-52989 GCA_035521555.1 Lecanoromycetidae sp. Uapishka_2
GACAGGTGGTGATGAATAGACGATGATGACTCGATCTTGCTTGAAAGATAGGTATGAATGTAACTCGGCACACTTCGTATCTAGGAGGACGTGTAGAAAGGCATGCCGATTTTTGATTAAGTTTACACCCTGATGAAATTGATAAGCTTGACGGGAACTACAGAACTTTATAAAAGTTCTTGTGCATGGCTTTGTCAGTTCATTGGGTCTTTGAGTTCATCAGAAGTAGGTAATAGCATGGAATACGCACAACGGTAGAATGATTCTTGAAGGACTTAGGCCATACACGAGGGCAGCAAATCGATACATCTAGGCAACTAAGTACTGGGGGCATCCTGCGTTTAAAGTGTTGTCCTTCTGGGAAGGAATGAATACTTTGAGGATGCTATGAACAAGGCCGGGTGGGGACGTTCATTCCGTAGTAGACTGCAGACTATTCAGACCTCGATCAGGATTGCATTTAAGATTAGGTAGAGTAAATCTGATTCAGCCTAGCATGCTAAAGTATCATCTGAGACACGAAAAAGCTACCAATGCTGCCTACTGGGTATGTCCACCGTAGCAAGAGCCCGTACGCCTTCGCTCAAAGCAGCATATGTGGAGTAGCTATGTACAAAGAAGCTTATGATGTGAAAATGGCAGGAAGCCACGATGAGCGCTTTGGTGAATCTTCAAATGCTTCAGGTCAGCGGTGCCCATCTTTCCAACGTAGACGGAGCAAGCTCACCTTCCGTGGACGATTTAGCCTGCTCCTTCATGTCAGGAACTTCGTCCGCATCTTCATATTGCATTTCTGGCTCGTCCTCTGCTGTAGCGGAAGCCTCAGCTTGTTCTGCATCCGCTGCCGTCTGCCCACTCTCGGCCCTCTTGCCCTTCCCCGCTGCTCGTTCCTGCTGCGTCTCCCAGGCAGTCCGCATGTTTTTCTCGTCTCTAGCCTTGCGCAGCCTCTCCGCTTCTTCAACTCCACCGCTCTTCTTGAGCTTTCCCTCTTCGACAAAGCTGGCTACCTCCTTCGTGAATTCGCCTTCTCGTCGTGTCTCCAGCTCTCTTTGCCTGGCTTTCTCTGCTCGTTCAATAGCTTCAAGCCTTGATTCGTGGTTAGGACGGAGAGCTCTGACTTCTCCGAGGACGCCATCTTTAGCTTTTATTGGATCGATGTCTTGATCTGCTGCAATAGAGGCTAAGCCCTTTGACGTGCTGCGTAGAGCCACGCCCTGGCCTTGACTGGATTGAAGATTCTGCTGTTTCGTGGCTTGCTCGACGAGAGCAAAAGTCTGGGTGGCTTTCTCCAAATCGTCTTCGAGATCAGCAGCGAGTTCCTCCTGCATAGTCAATAGATCTCTGTCATTGCAAACAAGCTCCAACTCCTTCTCCCAAATCTTGGTCCAAATGGGCTTCTCTCTTCGAAGGAACTCTTGCATCTTCTTAAGGTCGGCTGTTGCTGTGCTGATGCTTTTGCTGACTGTTTCCAGTTGACGAGGCAATGGTCGCACGCCGCGCAAGACTACATCCTTACGTAGGTCCTCAACAACGTCTTGCAAATCGTCTACGCGGTTGACGATCTTCTCTGACTCTTCTCCCAAAGTCTTCTTGCCGGAATTGACATAGTTACGACCTGTTGAGGCGTCCAAATTAGGTAGCACGCCTTCAACAGCCATTGTCTTTATAGATGAGGCATCCGTTTGCACCTTGGCCATTGACGTATTCATATCGGAAACCAGAGTGGAGAAGGTCTGGCGGACCACGGCAAGATCTTGTCGCAGATCTTGGATGCCAGAGATTTGGTCCGATGTACGCTTAGGGCTCTTAAGGGAGGTCGAAGGTAGAAAACCGTTCACTTTTGGTTTCTCGAAGGACCTTGTCGGGGTAGACGGTACTTTAGGCGTAATCGATAGGCGGGCTACCTCTCGTGTCGTATCCTGTTGACGCTCAGAGACTCGCTGCAAAGCTGTCTGCTGACTGTCTACAGCAGTACGAACACCTTCCACCATTCTCCGCAACCCGAAGAGGCCTTCGTCAATATGCTTCTTCACTTCATCGAGCACTTCTATATTAAGAACTAGGACAGATCGATCCTTCACATCCCGCAGGTCTTCCAGCTCATGACGCACACCCGACACAGAATCTTGAATGTAGATTTCGGGCAAATCATTTCCATTGTTGTGGGTGTTCCAAGCGAACTTTTCTATAAAAGCCAGCTGAAGTCTGGCCACGGAAAGATCATTTGAGCCTTCAGGTAGGACGAATTTCTTGATCTTCGATTTGTATTGCAGAAAAAGGGTGAGCTCTTTCCCTGGCTGTGGAGACTGCTCCGGTACGAATTGATCTGTTTGATTGCCTTCATTGGATTGTGGGGATATGCTTCTCTGGTCCGCCGCAACGCGCTGTGGGCGCTTGCTGGGCTCTGCATCATCAATTTCAGAGGCATTATAAGCTGGCAACCCACCGACTGGGCTTGTCAGCGTTGCAGCCATCGTTGGATGGTCATTATCAGGAACTGATCCGACCTTCTCCAGTGTGCTGCTCGGGGTACCTTGATCTCCGCTCTGGCTTGGTTGCTGGCGAGCTCCACCGCTGTGAATCTCTTCCTCAGAAATACGGCTTCCAAGTGTATTATTCCTAGTGGGCGAAGCCTCTCCACGTCGGGTAGACTTCTGCCTGCTTAATATTCCCGATCCTCGATTTCGGACGGCAGTCATCGATTCTCGAGTTTCCCTACCTCTATTTGGGATGGGACCATGCTGCGTCGGAGGCATCATGGGTACTCCATTAGGAGAAGCTCCGAGATGTTTTGAGATTTGGTATGCCGAATACCTTCTCGAGGCGCGCCTTTCAAGATCTCCGCCCCTTTGCAAGGCTGCTAGTGCATCTTGTTGCTTTGGAGGAGGCACGGGAGGTGCTTGCATGCTTGGGAAGTTTTCTCTCTGGGATGACGGTCGTGGAATGTTGGGCACTTGCTGAGCTGGCTGGACTTCTCCATCAGAATTTGGCGACAAGATCGAAGTGTTTTGCGATGTGCCACTCGACAGAGAAGAGTCCGAGAGAGAAATTGGCATCTGCCTTTGGCTTTCGCGATTCGAATTTCGATTGGACATTTCGCCCACGCCACCACCGCTTCTTTGGCGCGTTGGTTGCACGGATGAATTGCGAGGAGGAACTTCTTCTGCGCTGGCCCATTCCCCATTTACATCTCCACCTAGTGTACTCCCACCACTACCAACGCGTCGCTCAGATGAGCTCCGTTCGCCTGATCTCCGTGACGGCACATCTTCTAGCATCTGTGTGAGACCGGTATTGAGACTACTCGAGCTTCCGGAGGGACCAAGAACACCACCATTCGATGCATTATCCTTGCTCGTCTTTGCCCTTAGCCTCTGCTGTTTTCTTTTCAGACCATGAAGCAGTGTGATGATGATGTCCCTTATTCGTGGCAGGAACCTGTCTAAGCTAGCGGAGCTGGCTTCTTGGCTAAGAGTTTCCTCTAGTATTGCTCGAAGTAGCTCCGGCACTGGTCCCAGATCTGAGGTATCGACACCAATACTGTTGAACGCGCGACATGCGATGTTGAATTCATAGCCAAGGCGGACATAAACATCAGACACCTCCCCCTCCGTAGCAGTATGTCGTGACCATTGTGTAAGTGTTTCGAGCAATTGCTTAGTAGCTATTAGAAGATGGGTTACGCTTTTCTCGATTTGGGAGAGTTGTTGATTTGGCTAGAGGTTGGAATTGTTGTTAGTCGTACGTAAATACCAGAAGAGCATTTCACTCCTTCTTGAATAGACAGCGGAGCAGAGAACGTACGTTTTGTCTGCGATAAGTCGATGATCTAGAAGAGCCAGATGACGTTCGTGTGCCCGCCTGCGATTGGGAAGAAGTAGCGGACGCACCTGGGGGAGGAGGGGGGTTGGATGCTTCGGGTGCCCTTCTTTGAGTCGATCGCTGGGAGCTTGACTGTGCTTGCATGACGCTGATGGCTTGTCTGGACCATGAAGATCTATTGCCTATGCAGCCGTGTTGGCTTGGGAAGAGTAACTCAGCACCTCAAGCAAGTGAGGTTGTTGCTTAGTAGTCCTGTGTACCTTTTTCTTTGCTTATCCGCTTTCTTAGTCTGCCGTTTACTCACTCGTTTTAGGCTTAGCGCGAACATAGGTTCAGTTTTGGTACCCAAGTGGACTCGGACACTTTATTCCGTAAGCTCCACGCATTGATAGATACCTACCCCTTCAACTCAGAGACTCATTACTCTACATGAAATTACACTTGTCAGTTTCCCGTCAGTATTACCTGCAATCGCTTCTTGAGCTGTCTGAGTTGTCTGCGGGTTCTACCGCAGGCTGAGGCTCTTACTCCGCTAAACCACAAGGGCGCCCGATCCCTGACTTTCCTAGCGCCAAACATTTTACCTAGCACCCCGAGCACTCCAAGTTCAACACCACTCCCTATCCATAATATCTCAACCCATTGACTCAGGCGGACTTCCGCAGTACATATGAGGTCCGAAAATTGACATACAGAGCCTCGTCTGCATCGCAAGGTCGCCTGTGCATCTACGTTACACCGACATTACTTCCCCAATCGCGGGTTGACCGCCAGCAACAGCCCTAGGTGCAACAACCATGGCTACCACCGCGGTCAATGGAGGTCCTCCTAGTAACAGCGAGGTCAATTCTGCCAATCTCATGCCAAATGTAGGCAAGCAGGGCAAGCCTGCTAGTGGTACCGCCGGCAATAAGAATGCTGATAGCAGTCGCAAAATGGCGGGTAGCGGTACCACCAGTGATGCACCCCAAAGGTAAGAAACGAAGCTCTTAATAATATTCACCTCCAAAGCCACTGCCGGGACACCATTCAATCCCATTCTTCTCTCTCTCCTATTCTACTTGTCTCTCAGCTACTACCTACCTCAAGGTCTCAAAGTTCCCAGAGCTTACAAACAACCACTAGATATAACGCCGCTCCAAAGGCTTGGACATCCGGCAAAAATCCCATTACACAGCGTTCAAACACACCTGGACAGTCAAATGGTGCTGGGCCCCAGCCACAAAGTACGAGCAAAGCTTCGACAACTCAGGAATTGAATTCCCCTTCGAAGCTAGCCAATCATGACCGCTTCTTGTGGCTAATGGCCACTTCTATAGTAAGTCTTTCTGCCGGCCACAGATCCAAGGAGGATCTCCTCTGACACAAATATTTCAGGGTCAACCTGCCACAATCACAACTGCCAGTCAAGACTCGTTCTCTGGAATATTCTGGGGAGCATCTATGGATGGTGATGAGTCGGCCTATCTGTTCAAGATGGTGCGACAGATCAAGAACGGTGAAAAGGGGCAAGCAAATGGAGTTCAAGAAAACGCTACAGCCTACCTTGGTGTTGGTGAAGAGCATGACATGACCTTCAATGTGAAAGATATCATCGAGCTTGCTGTTGACGGAATACAGTCGATTGGACAAGACAGACATCAGAATGGTGAGTGCTTTAGCTTATCACGACAACATCTGGCTTATCACCGTAAAATAGGATCTACGGCGGCTTTTCGCACTGATGCTGATATATCTGGCAATTTCGCTCCGCGCGAGCGACAGTTGCAGCCCTGGATTCCAGCCGCAGATACCGATGCTGATCTCTCTCTCGAAGGGCCGGCCTCTGCCGTAGGCAAGCCATGGGACCAATTTGAAGCCAATGAACAGCTTTTCGGATTGAAGTCCGACTACAACGAAGACTATTACACCACAACCATCAATAGGGCTAGTCCTGCGTATCGCGAGACTGAGGCTAAGGCTCAACGCATTGCACGGGAGATCGAAGCCTCAGCGTCGAGTGACGCCCATGTCAGAGAAGAGCGTGGTGTGGCAGATGAGAACAATGACCTTGATGAGGAATCGAAGTGAGCTTACTCTGATTTGTGTATGGGCAGGAACGCTAATCTTGGCTTCAGATACAGCGGTGTTCGTCGCAATGGCGCAGATTATCCCCCTCTTCAATTCAATCAACCAAATAGATACATGCCACCAGGCCGCCGACCTCTCAGCGGCAAACCATCTACGGCAGATGCACCAGTAGATCCCGCAATCATATCTTCTCAGATTGCACGGTCAGAAGTCATACCTCAAGGAGGTTCCAATCCAGCATTGAAGCCGGCTGTGAATGGCACGGCTTCGGCAAATACCGTGACAGAATCCAAGCAGGAAGGTCCTAAGGATATCCCTATTTCTACCGTGAATGCCACGGATACTTCACGTCCAGCTGATACACCAAAAGCGCCTTCGTCAAACGCTACTTCCAATGTTGACGCAGAGGACGCTCTAGCTGCATTCAAGTCTTTTGCCAACACGGAGAAGAGCAGAATCACTGAAGATCGCAGGAGGCGTGCCGTTCACGACAAGGCTATCAAGCTCAATGATTTGAAGAAATTCTCATCCAACTTCAAGCTTCATACGCCAGTACCAAAGGATCTAGTCCCAATCCTTGCAAAGGACAAGACAAAGCAGCAAGAGATTATGGAGAAAGCCCAGCGGGAGACTGAGCAAAAGGCTGCTCTGCCACAAAAGACTCCGGCTAGCTCAGCCGACCAGGCATCATCAAAAGCTCCCGATGAGTCTAAGACTGATGGGATACGAGCTCCACCAAACACAGCCAACGCCTCGCGCCAGGAATATAATCATGGCCGTCAAGGGCTCCCCCCACGGGGCCCTCAGGCCGGTGTGTCGTCGCGCGATAAGCAACAGCAGTTTACCAACGTCTTCCCAGCGTCTGCCCATGGCGGCCAAGGTATGCTTAGCCATCGTCTGGCAGACCAGCATAACCGTCACAAGGCTGGCATGCAAGTCACTGTTCCCACGCCTCTTCCTATACACACCGTGGAGAAGGCCAATAGTCGGCCAGTTCCCAGCTCTCAGGCTTCAAGCACCGTGCGGACCCCAACGTCTGCAATTTCTGCTCGACTCAACGTCAATGCAATTGAATTTAAGCCGAATCCTACCGCAAATGTTTTCAAGCTAGCTGGAGGCTCTAGCCCTACCCCAAGTCCCAGGTCTAATTCCAATATCAGGCCCACGTCTAGAGCTCCTACCCCAAGTGACTTTTTCGGATCCAAGAAGCCCCTGCCACCTGGAGATAAGCCTTCAATTATGGAGCATTTCAATCCCTTGAAGCGCCTCAAGGAGAAAGCGCAGAAGGAGAACAAAGTCAAAGATTACGCTTCCAATGGTGGCATTGTCTATGCTCATTCTACACCGGTCACTTGGAGCCAGGCGAAGAATGATGAAGACTTCAAGTCTTACAAGGACATGTATGAGGATGTACCCGCGCAATCACGCGGTGCTACTCCTCACCAACCTGCAGCTTCTCCGAACGGTTCGGCATTGATGCACCAGCTCCCTGCTTCTTTTCAGCATGCCCCTCCAGGGGTTCCACACGTCCCGGCGACCCAACAGCCATCATATCATGGCCCACCCCAGCCGCATCACTACCCTGCTGTTTCTCATCATTTCGATGACCAGCGGATGCACCCTTCCCCGTCAGCGAATTCAGCATATCCCACCCCTCGTGGTTCCAACTATTATTTCGCCTTTCCCACACCACCAATGGGCCAACCAGCACAGTATGCCCATGCTCAGCCCGTGGCCCCATATGGAATGCCGCCTGGCGGACACCAAGCTCAAAACTTTGGAAGGATGCCGAGCGGCCCTCCATTTGCGCCGTCTCCGGGACAGCACTATGCAGTCCCAATGATGGCCCACAACTCTTCTCAAGGAGGCTTCATGGGTCCACAGACCATGCATGCTCCTCAAGTGCAGATGTTTGCCCATGGCCAAGCTCCGCCGTATGGGGCTCAGGCTCAACCAATGAGTGGATATCCCAGCCCTGGTCACGGAGGTGGGACTCCTATGATGCAGCAGGGCTCATATCAGGGACAAAACACCCCTATGCACATGGCTGGTCCGCAGTATGGTGGACCTGTCTATGCCCCGCAGCACCCACCAAGTGGTTAGTCTTCTGAGGGGAACATCAAGAGAAAACCTTCTAATGTCTATCTAGGCACTCCGCTACGAAGCTTTGCCTCACCGCAACAACACTATAACCAGAGTCCTCAGCAGCAACCCCATTTCCCACACCAGATCAGCCGTGCACCTAGCAACAACTACAATCACTTCCCACAAGGACAATACCCACCCATGCAAGGCCAACACCCTGCTCCTCCTAACGTTCCTATGGAAGGTGGTGAGGCTATGAAGTGAGAAAAAGTCCGTCATCGCGGAAGTACTTCCCTTTTAGAAGGGCTTCTGCACGGCGCTGCGCTACACTTGGAACGGAACATCAGCTCAGCCTTTCACGCAAGTGCCAGGCAGCAGCCCGACATTGGCTGTGCACTATTGCTTTGATTGTACTACGATTTAGCGGCATGGTATACCCGCGGCATTAGCGAAGGGCGTCTCGGTACCGGACTACATGCCACTCGTCATGGACGCCATACGAAATCCATTGACAAGGGCAAACCAAAAGCAGGGAGGGAAATCAATACAATGGAGGGGCTTTTGACCACGGAGACATGAGACTTGGCAAGCCCTTCAATGGGTCAGATCGTCGATACCGGAAAGGGTGCCAAATGAAGGACCGACACGGGAGGAGGTTCTGTGGAGGCAGTGGATCACAATTCAGGTAGCTCATGGCTTAGCAGGATTTCGAAGTATGGCTAATCTACATGACTTGGTGGTCAGGATTGCACTAAGCGGTAGCTATCTGAAACTTTGCCAATGCTTGATTGCTATCAAATTTGCTGCCATGGTGGGCAGCTGAGAATCCGCTTCGCTCTGACGGCTTGCTTTCCCTAGCCTCGTGCAAATGATGTACATTCAGCCAATCGGATTTTCCGCTGATAAGACCCTGTTAGTGTCTCGGGAAGTCGGACATTGAGCCATGACTGTCCATTTTGTACCTCGGTACTCCGTATAGCCGCACCAAGCCGCATAAGGTAGAAATTCAGAGCAAGAGTGAGGATGTTTCATAAAAATCGTCGTCCCGTCTGTACCCAAGTTATGATTCTGCAGATGCTTCAACTCCATTCAAAGTTCAAGGAGTACATATTTCCAGTTCTGTCGGTCAGACTTCCCCATGTGAAGAAGCCACTGTTAATGATTACTGAGCCACGGCCTGATTGAACCCAAACATACACTCAGCTAAAACCCTAAGCTCCTCAAGTCAGCCTAATTGACCATTGCCAACATCGATCAAACCCACAGGTATTATGGACATCGTCGACAGAGATCTCGAAAAGGCCGAACGAGCAGCCAGCCCCGACCGCTTCCCCCCCACGAACTTCCCAGATGGCACGCCCGTGAACGCTGAGCAATTGAGTGAGAAACCTCCGACCAATCTCGAGCGACAAGGGACATTTTCATCCGGCTCATCAGCATCGACCGCGTCCGGCATTGTGAGGGAGGAGATGGGTATGTCGAGAGCAAATACAACACGAGACCTTGAAAGACACCCTACCGAACTTAGTCGCATTGAAACGCATCGGACGCAGCATAGTGGGACCGTTGGGAGGACTATTACAAGTAGGAAATGTACGAAGCCCCTGCCGGCTTTTGGAGCAGGCAAGGATTACCCCCCACAATTGCCAGCTAAAGAGGATTATGTTGTCGAATTCGATGGACCTGATGATCCTTTACACCCCCAGAATTGGCCTATGAAGAAGAAGCGAGTATACGGAATTCTGAATCAGGGGAGAGAGGTGGCTGACTTAGGATCCAGGGTCTTGATTGCTATTATGCTCGGTTATACGACTTTGACGTCTGCCTTTGCGAGTAGTATCTTCTCGGCAGCTACGGTGGCGGTTGCGGAACATTTTGGAGTCTCAAATGAAGTAGGCATACTTGGTCTATCCTTGTACGTGCTTGGTTTTGCGACAGGGCCTATCATTTGGGCACCATTATCAGAATTGAAAGGCCGAAAATTACCCTTGATTGTTTCGATGTCTGGCTTCTCCATCTTCTCCATCGCAACAGCGGTAGGCAAAGATCTCCAGACGGTCCTCATTTGTCGATTCTTTGGCGGCGTGTTCGCTTCTTGCCCCCTAGCTGTTGTCGCCGCTGTCTTCTCAGATATGTTCAACAACAGAACTCGAGGTCTTGCGATCACAGTCTTCTCCATGACTGTTTTCACCGGTCCTCTTTTGGCACCTTTTATTGGAGGCTTCACGGTGATGAATAAAAGTCTGGGCTGGCGATGGACTGAATACTTCGCAGCGATAATGGGCTTTCTGGCGCTCGGACTTAATGTTCTCTTCCTCGAAGAAACCTACCCCCCCATCGTACTGGTACAGAAGGCTAGCGAGCTTCGTCGGAGGACCTTGAATTGGGGTATCCATGCAAAACAGGAAGAAATTGAAGTCGACTTGCGAGAATTGATCACCAAGAATTTCAGTCGCCCGCTTCGTTTGCTCGTTACAGAACCAATTGTCCTGCTCCTCAGTATCTACATGGCTTTCATTTATGGTTTGCTTTATCTCTTCCTTACCGCGTATCCTATCGTTTTCCAGCAAATACATGGATTTAACCAGGGGGTGGGCGGCTTACCCTATTTCGGCATGGTCTTTGGAATGATCCTTGCTGGGGCATATATCGTCTTTACACAGGCTGATTACAACAAGAAGCTGGCAGCGAACAATGGCGTAACCATACCTGAATGGAGGTATGTGATCCCACTTCTTATGGCCTTTGGGTTAGAATTCTCTGGGAAAGGCAGCTCAATCTTGATTAGATTACCTCCTGCAATCATGGGTGGCATTTCATTTACCTTGGGTCTGTTCTGGTTTGGCTGGTCAGGTTATCGAGCTGATATCCATTGGATTGCGCCTACGTTGTCTGGTCTGCTGACCGGTTTTGGTCTACTTTCTATCTTTCTGCAGTCACTCAACTATCTCGTGGACGCTTACCTCATGTTGTCCGTTAACCCCTTTGCCCTTGATTATGTATTCTTGAAGGTGCTGACGTTCCCCAGCGCCGCTTCCGCAATTGCAGCCAACACTTTCCTCCGAAGTATTGCAGGAGCAGTCTTCCCACTCTTCAGCATGTACATGTTCAAGGCCCTGGGGTAAGTCTTTTCTAGCTCATCATCTCCTTATTCGGTCCTGTCGCGGGTCGCGAGACAAGTTCCACGAGTATCCTCTAAGTGGTATATAACTCATACATGTCTCATCACCCCTGACATATTGTTGAATGGTAATGCTGACGGCAAGAAAAGTGTGAATTGGTCGGGGACTCTGTTAGGCTGTGTAGCTTTGATACTTGTGCCAATACCTGTGATTTTTTGGAAATATGGTGCGAAAATTCGAGCAAGGAGTAAGTTCGCGCCAACGGCGAAAGCACAACCGGCTATGTCTGGGGATGAGAGTAGCGAGTGATAGCTTGATTGGAAAACTCAATTGGAGGTTGAATAGCGACGGAGTTGATTTTGGGACGTGGCGGCGGAGTCTTGTGATAACCCAAGGGTCGGCGTTTTGGAAAATTTTGCACTGAAGACTCCTAATATCGACTCTCTCTGTACAGAAACACCTTCCCACTTGAGATATCTGTGATCAGGCTGCATGGGTGATATCTATGGCGAACGACAGGGTGAGCGTGAAGAACATATTGGTGAATAGTCTTGTAAGATAATCCTAATCGTCGCAAGATTCCGTTCCAAATCATGTCTCCCTGGTTGACTCCTTCTCTTAGATGCACGCTCTTTGCTCTTCTCTTCAAAATCAACTTCAAGCATGCTACATCGTCGCGAAATCGCACGGGTTACTCACCGATTTCACCCTTGTACCATCCACTATCGGCTCTCTATTAACACCAATCTGCCTAGCTTCCCCTCTACCAGCTCCAACTTCTTCAAATCAGGCTTGCACCCGTCAAGCTTCATAAAGCCTAAATGTTTGAGCAAATGTGACAGTGACGATTCCCCATTCATGCCTCTCATCGCCATGACGACGTTGACGGCGAGAACCATTCTTGAAAAGTTGTCAATGCTACTTCCTATTCACAAAAGTGTTTTATCACTGCTTCAGCTGACACTCTCGCAGCCTCTATATATGGTGAATATTCACCTGGAGCCTCGCCTATGTCAATAGTTTTGGAGTCGTTCATTTTCAGTGATCACCTAGGCGTTGGTCACGTTATGCTAGACCAGTCGGTTTACCTCGTTTACTACTGTAAGGTAGTGTCACGTTTCATGGCTTCATTGAACAGTATGAGATGAGAGAAAAGCGCAGGCGGAACAGGTAACACTAGCATCTGATAGCAGTACCTAAACCCCCAATATCTCCCCTTTTTCCTTCTTTCCTATATCTACTGTGAGTACCACTACTATATCTTTCCTTTGGTTCTCTGACAGTCTTCTCTCTTTATCAATTTGGTCTTAATACTTATAAATCTACATAGAACTTTCAAGGCTTCGGGCAGACGACGAAACCGACCTTCACCGTATCAAGAAGCCGTCCCACTAGGTCACCATTTGACACCAACATTGGTAATAGATTTGCTTTGTGGGTTCCCTTCTCCATGCAAAACCATAGCAGCTATGCAGCCTGAGTTGGAATGTCCGACCGTATAAAAGCTGTTAGATGCCTATCCCTCTCCCGAATCAATCTGGTGATTTGTAATTCCAAGGTCATCACTAGCGGGTGCTCCAATTCGTTTCAAGATTGTGTTGAAGACGCGTCGTGTTGCCTCGGCTACGCTATTCAAAAGAAGAATTTTTCCCAATCCTTGGAACTTTATCATCCACCTCACATCTTTGAATCGGACGGCTTTCACTTCAGCACTCACGCACAGCACTACTAATAGAACCTCACCTCCTTGACTCGTGCCTTGGGCACATTCAGTAGCGGTCATGGGTGACCGTGAAGAGCGTTACTGCGAGTTCATCACAAAGCTCTTTAGTCATATAGAGAGGTGCCACAACCTGGGAATGCCAACACGTGAATTCGAGCAACTCCTCCAAGGTTATGTTCGCTCTTGGGAAATCCTTAGAGAACAAGGCACGTTGCTCCCTACTCATTGACTTATTGGATACAAGTTGACTCAGTGTAACTTCTAGCGGTTCTTGCCGAGACTCAGTTCTCAAATACTGTTGTAGCGTCAGATCAGCCTGCCTCAGATACAAACGCTGCTTCGCCCGACTTGGTCAACAATGTCGAAGCTCTCGATCAGCCTGTCCCAGAAGCAAATACTGCTCTGCCCGATTTGGCCATCAATATCAATGCTCTAGATCAGCCTGTCCCAGCTTTAGATGCTACTTCGCCCGAATCCATCGTCACAGCTCCGTTACCCACTATTAAGCCAGTCTCAACCAAACCCGAGCCAGCTAAACACATCGTCACGGCTCCGCTATCCTCTGTCCAGCCAGTATCAACCGAATATGAGCCAGCAAAGCCCGTTGTCACGGCTACACTACCCAATGTTCAGCCAGTCTCAATAATCCCAACTTCTAATCCTGCGAGTGCCGCAGCTATGCCATTCAACTTCGCGGAAGAAGCAATGCAAATTGCCGATGTCGACCAAGATCGCTCTCTTGCACCCGAAACCAATGTAAAAACTCGAATCCAACTTCCCGAAGAGATGACTGTGCCTGGGCTCTTTGCCGAAGCTGTGCTGCCACCCAGTCTATCTCTAAACGCAGATAGGTTCATCCATGTCCCGAATTTCTTGAAGCGCGCCCTCGCGGACATGAACATCAAATCTTTCTCGGACATCCAAGCTCGTTGCATCGAATTGCTTACTGGCCGTATGGGATTTCATCATCGCCTCCATAAATGGAAGAGGTACGTTTCTGACATGACTCCACACAGCCTCCTTTTTTGTGCACATCGGCTCTCATCTGTTGAGCGCGTATGGAAAATTCTCATGTGCAGTGTTCTTCGGTGCCTTATTTGAAATGTCGAAAGACCAGGGAGGGATGAGACTAATTCAGAGTGTTGTATAGTGAGCAAGACATCATCATCAATTCGAACACTGGCTCTGGCAAGACCTTTGCATTCCTTATTACTATCATGATCGCTATCAATGAGAATCAGCGACTCCCTCGCCACAACCTCAAGGATCCGGACACATTCGCAGCGTCGTCACCTGTAGCTCTCATCATTCTTCCAACTCGAGAGCTCGCCAAACAAGTATATGGGTATGGCATCGATCTTGCAAAATATTCTGATCTTCGTCTTGTCGCATTGTATGGCGGAACAATGCTCTCAATTGACGTCTTACAATTGAATAAGGGTTGTGACATACTTATCGCAACAGCGGGGCGATTGAGGGCTATGCTGGACCGACCCGAGCTACTTACTTTGAGGAATGTCCGCTGGTTGATCTTCGATAAAGCAGAGCGTATGCTACACAGTCGTTGGGATAACGATCTCGCTGTATTCGAAACCCACATGACAGGAGACCAAAATAGATGGTTAGTGTCAGCTGGACTTAGTAAGGTTGCCTATAAGAAAGCCAACTTCATACTGGAAGCAGGTAGGTCATAATCTGTTCTTTGATATAGTGCACGCTGACTCTGGGATTGCACAGAATACCACACTATCGACGAGAAACACGCGCTCGTCCCTATCAGCTACAACCACTTCGACTTCGAGATTATCAATGTGCCTAGGGCGGACATGTATGAAAAACTCCTTGACGAAATCATAGAGGAGGAAGACCCTGGACGCACCCTCATCCTTGTAAGGTGGCCAAACGAGGTCGAGATTGTGGCGACGGAATTTAACAAAATAGAACTGAACAATGTTACCTTCAACATCGATTATTACCAGAAAGATAGGGAGACAGCAAGGCGACGCTTTATTCACGGAGAGATCATCCTCCTAACGACGACAATCCATCTTGGACAATCGGCTCTTAACTTACCAGAGCTAGATGGTCTTTACATTCTTGCCAGGCCTCACTCGCTGGTAGAATTACGTGGTGCTATTGATAGAGTTGGTCATATGGACAACAAAGGCCAAGTGAAGCTCTTCGTTGATCCTGTCCGAGACGGAATAGAAACCTATGAAATCATACAACAATACTGTCATTCGCAAGATAAGAAGGTTCCTGACTGGTTACCAAATGCTTTCGGGGTTCCCATCGATGTCAAGCCTGTTGTCGAAGGCAATGCGCCACACGCTACAGGGATGCCCCAGAACGGGTCTACGTTTTGTGGTGTCGAAGGCAATGCGCCGGACACTACAGAGATGCGAGAGAATAATTCTGCCGTTGGTGCTACTGGGGACGGGTCCAATGCGGACCCTTCTGCCAGTGAGCATCGCGGTGAAGGAACAGCGCAAGGTGATGGGCAAAATGACATGACGCAAGGAGAGCAGGCAGATCTGTACGTTGACGAGGGTCGCGAGGAAAATTGCAGTTCCTGAGCGGTTGGTTCATATACAATTGAAGTGATAGAGTCTTCGGGATGCAAGTGACCAATGCGGTCTAATTAGTAGCCAGATAGATCATCTTCTAACCATCCTATATGCTTCCAATGAGATTGATCTCGTCGTATCTAGTGTGTGTACATTCTCGAGTTGTAGTTCACATGCCTTTTTGCCCCATTTTCGACGCGACTGCCTCGAAATAGAGGAAAATAGAAATTCCATCGCTTCGTAGAAGACGGTTGCACCCTTACCGTTGTAATCTCAGCAGACTGGGACGCAATCAACCTCACCGTCATTGCAGGCGAGGCAAAGGGACTGGCTTCCTCAATCCTATAGCGAGGATTGAGGCCAAAACAGGGATTGCATCCAGAGGGGAATTCATATCTCGTCACTAGACCTGTACTGATCAATCATGTACTTGGCTTCCCTCAGACTACACGCCAAACGGCAATCTCCTAAGACAGCCAGCGAGCGCACAGTTCAACTGTGCGCTCGTCGGGTTTTCATGGGATCTTCCAATCTGCAAGAATTGTGGCAATGTCACTTCGAACAATGCCAGTTCGTGTCGGAAACCGATCTGATGATCTCGATCAGAGATGCCCTAATCTGGAAAAGAGGTTATCCGCCGTCGGTCATTGAAGGAGGGATGATGAAGTTCGCCTCAATGGTCCCCAAGGACAACCTCGCCTCCTCTCAACATTCACTGAATATCGCTCATCTCGTCACGGTTCCTCGTCAACATTCTGGCAAATGTCATAAATTCTTCTCCATTTGAGGCTGGATGCTTCCATGCCAGAGGGAATACATGAGTGACTAGAGTACGTCAAGTGATGTACAAGTAAGTCATCCTAAATCGGCAACCAGGCTACGTTATTCACGTCTTTCTTCTCATTCCACGTTTATGTATCTCTTCACATCAGGACTGAGAAAGCCTTCTGCAAGGAATGTGTTACTCTTGGCTTCTTGCTGACGATCACTTAGACCTCGTTATAGTCACAAGAAATCATTTAATTTACATCGTTCACTTTTGCTGTTGAGATTGCCGTAAGATGTGAGCTGAGCGCTGGCGGGACTGACTATTCATTAAAATCACCTATCACTGCTCCAGCTAAAATTTTTGCAGCCTCCGTATATGATAACATTCACCCTCGCTTGAGTTAACAATTCAATCTGCAAGCCATTCCTTCTTATCAATCACTAAGACTTTGGTCTAATCACAAAAGATCATTCAATATACGTCGTTCACTTCGGTAATTGAGATTGCTGAGAAAGTTGAAATTACTGTAATTCACGTTACATAGCTTCAACGTGACATGAGCGCATGGGTGAAGAACACTAGCGGCACTGGTAACACTAGCAGCCAGTTGCAATATATAAACCCCTACCGTTCCCCCTTCCTTCTTCTTTCCTACGCTACATCTTTCCTTTTCTCCTCCGACAGTCTTCTTTCTTCTATATCTTTGTCTACTTTATACTTATATAATTATATGAAATTCAGCCAGCTAAATCTGTCATCACGGCTCCGCTACCCACTGTCCAGCCAGTCTCAACCAGATTCGAGCCAGCAAAGCCCGTTGTCACGGCTCCACCACCCACAGATCAACAAGTCTCGACCATATCTGAGCCACCTCTGATTTCCCCAACCCGAGAGATGCAAGGTCTGTTCGTTGGCGAATCTACACAATATCTGAACTACACAGATCGAATCAACTTCGGTTTGGCGAGTTCCAGTTGTTTCAATCTGATCAATCAAGCCACCGCTAGAGCCGATGGAGATCAATCGATGTACATACGAGAGTTCAATGTGCAGACAAGAAGCTCGTCTGTAGACCAGTGGACGAAACTGATCGTGTCAATGTGCTTGACGTCGTGATGAGAAATGCCGATAGATACTACTTAGGCAGCAAAACCGGAGGAAATCCAACCGATTCTGAGCGTCAGGCGGCCACGGAGGCATGGGAGTTCGAATATGGTAACAAACTCCTGAACATTATCAGCGAGGCTGTACGAAACCATCGAGGTCTAAAACAGATCTCGTTCATCAAAAACGAAGTGATTACCCCCAACGTCTTGAATAGGATCATATCTTCCTTCTTGCATGTCGAACACATTGGTCTGTACGAATGCCGGCAGATCAACTTGTGGGACTGCGACACCATCTCGGTAAAGCACAGCGACAATGCACCCGTTATAGATCTCAAATGTGCCGACCCTCATTCGTACATGGGAGCCAATAACACAGGAAGCAAGGCAGCAGCTTTTTTTGCTAAGCTATATGAATACAAAAAAAAGACGCCTACAGATGTACAGGAAGCGGCCGATCCAGTCACGGAAGCTTCATCGCACGCGACAATTATTCTTGGTTCTGGTCCTGGTGTATATGAGCCTTTGGTGCACTATCAACTTCGGAAGGACCCAGAATTTGTCCGAAATCTATCGCGGCAGTTGCTAAACACTCCAGCGTACTTCCAACAGATCACAGACTTTATAAGCAGTGATCAGTACAGCCCGACGGGAGAGAATGCCTCTTCTGTCTTGACTGACCTCGTCTACAAGCTTCGCATCGAGCGGGGCGGAAATTCAATGAAAGGTTCCAATTTCGAATCTCGTTTTGAAAGCTCCATTTGTCAACAGACACTGCCAGGAGTCTGTTTCAATAAAGAGCAATCCAAGCAAGACGAGAAGACTTGCTGGAAGTGCAAGGTTGAAGAAGACTCAACCCCTCAATACACGTGGTGCCCTTATACTGCCCTTGCTTTGCCTGTCTGGACGTTCTTCCCATTCCTGGGAGAGAATCACAATGTTCCAGGAGAGACTGCTCTGCAGAATTCTGGGCCGAATGCGAGAAAATTGGTGACCGTCTGTCCTATGAACCTTCGTGGAAGCAAATGTAATCCAAAGGGTGGAAAATGCAATTGGGTAAGAACTGTCCATCCATCGGTAAGTCTTTCTTATGCAATCCTAAAGGTATGTCTACTAATTGGAAGCAGAAAAACGGTGCTCGAGAGCAATGGAGGGATTGTGAATGGCTGCAAGTCTCGTGCATCGACTACCTCTTCTATGGTCCAGGCGCCTGCAACAACACGAATTGCTCTGGTGCGCACAATGATCTCAATGAGAGACGACTTATGGTGTCAGAGGCCCGGATGAGGTGTCACGATCAGAATCTGGGTTAGATGTCGATGGTGAGGTGATGATACCCATGTCAGAGTGCCTGACGGAGGGTTTACAGGCGCAATTATTACAGTATGTGGGAGATAGCGTGCCACGTCTTCTTGAGAGATGCGACCAAGTCATAGTCTAGACAGCTCGTTGCAATGTGTTATGAGCTTTACAATCAGAACAAACGCAAAACTCGTATACTACCCAGGGACTACTGTCCCATGAATTGAGCAAAGTGTTATACTAATCAAACACTCAGGCAATAACATAAAATCGTGTCTCCACCACTAATTCCCATGTTTCCTCGAGCCAGTATCTAGGTGTCCACCACTATTACATTTGAATCAACAATGCGACCAACATGATTACGTATCCCGCCCCGAAGACATCCACTATCCTATCGAGCCTACGCGAGCGAACGAACGCGATCTATCGAAAGCGGATGGATAGGATTCTTAAACAAAACGAAAACACCTACAATTGGGTTGGTTCAAAAATTGCTCAAAAACCTTCCAAAGCTAACGGTTCTCAAGTCCTGAACGAGTTCCTTGAGCCTGCTATCATAACGAAAACCCTACGACCAGGACCAAATGGAATCTCTCACGTCTCGTACTCTTCATTACAGAGGTATATTTGAGAAGGAATGGCATTTGGGAATTCTTCGTTAGGCTACAACCATGTCACTCTGTTGCGTAATGCATGGATTTCACCGGACATTTCCGCAGCCTTTGTTCATGGTATATATTCACCTACAGTCTCGCTTAAAGACCATACGTACTACTTCCTATTCACAGTTTAAATTCATCACTGCTCAAGTTGACATTTCGTAGCCTTGTGTGTGGAAAACGTTTTCACTTGTAGCCTCGCCTGTGTCAAAAAAGCTGGAGCCGTTCCTTTCCACAAGAGATAGCCCAATGTATGTCGTTCACTCTTACTGTTATAACTGCCGCACTGTCACTTTATATGGCTTCACAAAGTGGTATGAGAAAAGTGAAGGGCGCTAACTGCACTGTTGATTCATAAAAATGATCTCAATCTGCTCTAGCTGCCACTTCTGCAGCCTCCATATACGATAAAAACTCACCCTAGCTTCTTATCAATAGTCTTTCAGCCATTCCTTATTTTATGATCACTAAGACTTTGGTCGAGTCACAAAAGGCCATTCGTTTTTTACGTCGTTCACCTTTGCATGTATAATTGATGCAAACTCACATTACAAAGCTTCATAGAATGACGTGAAATAAGTGAAAAACGCTGGCAGTACTTATCACTGCTCCAGCTGGGAATTGGCAGCCTCTGTGTGTAGTCAACATTCACCCTCGCTTATATCAATAATCTTGGAGCCATTCCTTTCACCATTCACCAAGATTTTGGCTTGTCACAACGAGTTTTCAATTTCAATCGGTCACTTTTGGATTCATAATGGGTGCGATGTCACGTTATATGGCTGCATTAAGTGGCGTGAGAAGAGGGAACAACGCTAGCGGCACTAGTAACACTAATGACCAGGAGCAATATATAAATCCCCAAAATCCCCCTTCCTTTCTCTTCTCCATCTGCTTATAACACCACCACTATATTTTTTCTTTTGTCCTTTAATTTTTTTTTTCTTTGACCCTTTGGTCTCTATACTTATATATTTATTATACACCACAAGAAGACACTCTTCGGTCAGCACCTAATGCCGTCACAGTGCCATTGCCTCACTCCAATGTTTCGACAGAAATCTTCCCTTCAACTCCAGATGATCCGTTCAACCAATTGCCCGCAGCAGGGCCTCGGGCCCCTGCTACATCATCAGCCCAAGCCCGCCAGACGGCACGCAAGCGCCCTGCTAAGGTTGACCCCCTGGATCCGGTAGCAGAGAGTGGAGACGGTAGCAGTGATGAAGACACCCTTAAGCCAATAACGAAAAAGATCAAGAGGGAGCCCAATTCTTCTCAGCCGGAGTCTAGCACGGCTAGTTCAACCAAGCCCAACTCTTCTAAGCCGGAGTCAAGCAAGGACGGTTCAGCTAGACCAGAGTCTAGCAGAGCAGGATTCGAAGCTGAGAAGGGAGAGCTTGAGACGGGTAGGAAGCCAGGATACCTACCGGACGCTATCGTTGCCGTCAAGAAGGAATCAGATCTCCAGAAGCTACCCATCATTTTCTGAGCAAACGGTACACCCTACGAGCTGAGCAACGTAGCAAGCAACGCCCTGGACGAGACCAACTTTTGGTATCAGGTCCGTAAGCGCTACGAGAGTATGAATGGTCCAAGGTCAAGACACTCCTTAACACTGACGATCGGAATGCACTCTCCTGTACAGGGACATCAAGTTTACGAAGGCTGGCATGCTCAACTATCAGATGTTTAGGCGAATCACGGTGTATTGAAGAGATACGGCTCAACCGGACAAAGGGAAACACACAAGTCATTTTGCAGGAAGTTACTCCTGATGCAATGCTACAAGAGACTAAGTGGAACCTCGAGATCGAAACGACGTTGTTGCAAACGTGGGAGAACGCCATCAACGGCGCACGCTCGTGCCCAATTCAATCTCGTTCATCAAAGTCCATGGCGGCAAGGCTGCCGGATCAGTTACTATGAAGGAAGTGAGAACATATGATATTGTTCTCACTACGCCAGGGACAGTAATGGCACAGATAAAGAAAATGCATGCTAGCCACTCTGAAGGCCCAGTACCAGCTGAGGGGTTTCCGCTGCTTGGAGTAAATTCAAGCTTGAAACGTGAACCTTACATGTGGTACTGTACTCCGTCTTACGCTGTGTCGTCGGTGTGGCTAACTTGTTCTCGCAGCAAGATTCTGGACGAGGCCAGGGAGATCAGAAACCCTCGGTCTCAGTGTGCATATCACCTCCCCATCATCCCATCACATCGGAGCTATGCAATGACAGGCACTCCCATTCAAAATACACCGTTAGATCTGTACTCGTTGATGAGGTTCATCGACCACGAGATGGGGAAGAGTCTGACCACATTTAAACAAGTGGGCATCCCTCCCCTGAGTATCGCTGCTTTGTGAGACTGACTCTCGTACACAGGCAATAAGCACCCCTGCGATCCAAGGTGATTTTGGACCCCTGCACAATATGACTGATACTTGTCTCCTTCGGCGCAACAAAAACAGTAGAGTCGACGGCAAGTTGATTCTAAGGCTTCCAAAGAAAAGAAGAGTCAAACACATCGCTGTCTTCGATGAAATGGAGAACAAGATATACTCAATCCTCTATGGTGTGGCTATTGACACGTTCAATACTTTCATAATGAAAAAGACCGACATTTCTTATGCTGCTGTGTTGCAGTCGATCACACGTCTCAATCAATGCTGCTGTGATCCACGGCTTCTCATCGACAGAGTCTTGACTCAACAGGCGGCAGATCATGTTCTTCCCACACCAAAAGCTACTGCGGATGAAATACAGAAGGAGCTGGAACTCACACGAGAAGAATACGAGTCAGCTAAAATACGATTATTGATTAAAGTCTTGTGGGAGCTGAGACAGAGCGAGCCGGACTTCAAATTCCTCGTCATAGGATGCTACACCAGCTACCTTAGGATTGTTCAACAAGTCATTATACGCCACCACTACAACGTCGTCCTTTTCGATGGAAGTCAGAGTACCAAGCAGAGACATGAGACGCTGACTACATTCAGATCTGGTTGCGACGGTATCCTCGTGTCTACCAAAGCAGGAGGTCTTGGGCTGACGTTAATGGAAGCTAATCATGTGTTCATGATGACGCATTCATGGAATCCCAAGGCTGACCTTCAAGCTGAGGACCGGGTGCATCGTATTGGACAGGAAAAGGAAGTCACTGTTCACGAGATTATTACTCCTATTTGGTACTCTTCCAAAGAATTAAATACTCGGCGGTCGGCCTTATCCATTGAGAGCGTCATCAAAGCACGACAGGCCAGGAAATCTGCCTATTCTGATTCTACCGCCGCGACAACAATGGCCGAGAAAACCAAGATATCAAAGGCTGCGACTTCTGGCATGACTGTGAAAAATATAGATCGTTTGGCTCCGAGCGGCCGATCCCAATAAAGTGGTACCGATAAGCGATGATCTTGAACAGCCGATTTTCGATTCAACAACGGGTTTCGACTGACAAGACGGTGTTGAAAATGTTGTTCATGAGGAGGAGCAAGAGGACTATGGCGCTTACGGTGAAATAATGTCTGGTGAGAGTGATAGCTCGGAGTGTGAAATCTTCAGGCCAGGAGAATCAGAGGAGGAGGGTGGAGATTCGTATGAATTGGGTTGTATATATCCAGTAATAACCAGGGAATTTACCAGCAAAATACCGTCAGAAAAGGCTGTTCTTTCTCATGATCTCCGTGACGTACTTGCGGCTGAAATCAACATCTTACAAAACCGTCGATGGCAGGACTTCGTCAAATGATAGGGATATTCGCAGTGAAGAAGCATCTGAGCCCAAAATGCGTTATCCTAACCTCACATTTTACCATTGCGGAATGAACATGCATGATTGGATTAAAACACTGCTCTACCTTTTCCTGATGAAACGCGATTGTGATATTTGTACGGATATAGGGTGGTTGGGAGAACTTGATACTGCTACGGCAGGATAGATAGCCATTCTTCATTAGAAAGGGTAGAGAGTTGATAACCAACACAGTTCCTTAGTGATTTTCATCTAGAGCTTCTCACCATTGAATCTAATAAGCTTCTGTAAAGACGTCAACGACCGTGCACTGAAAGCTAATACTCGGCAGGACTTGTATTTCATAGCCACAGTGTCTGTATAAGTCTGCCACCCAAAGAACACATTAGCTTCCTCAACTGTTCCTCTCTGGATCAATCCCAGCGTTCCTGCTTTGTTCAAATCCAACCAGAAACCATCTGGTCCCCTAATCTCCGCCAAATCGAATCGTGCCAGGCACGATACCCAGAAACGCTCCTGCCTCAATAGATGCGATGGCACAACATGACCCATCGTCCAGCGGTAGAATTGCCCAGGATTCGTTGTACTTGGTCCAGCCCCGAGACTTACCAGCCAGAAGGACATGTACGGGAGACGGATAGGCATATTTGATTGGAGAGAAGGGATTGAACCTGACCTGATCTTTAGCAGAAGCAAATTCAGATGGACACAGAGCTTTACCACTAGTATCTGTAGTTGGCATAGTATTCTGCCACTTGTCAATGCGGTTTTTCGATTGATGAAGAAGACATTTTCACTGCTGGATAGACTCTGGCTTGATTCTGTCAGCTGAATCGTTCTTCATCGCTCCTATTGCAGGGCTTCCTCTAAACTGATTCACAAATTCTGTCACTTCAGAGTCATGGAGCTGAGTCAGTCTCTGCAAAGATGACAACAGCCTCGTGGAGTGATGAGCCTTGCTGTCCATGCGGATTGAGAGCTAAGGCTCGGTCAGTCTTTCGAGTACTTGACGACAAAGTCTGTGTTTTACAAAGATCTTGAGCCAGGAAAGTAGACCTCTGTGGGACTTTTGCGAAAGAAACAATGCATGTCTTCTAACCCATGAGTGCGAAATACACTATTCTTCCCAGCATTTATGATGTGTAATCTTGTGGTTTCTGGAATTTCAACGAAGATTAGATACGAATACATGTGTCTTAAGCCAACGAAATCCCCACCATTGATGTTCTTAAGCTTGAATGTACAGTCCACCAAAGCGTCTGAGCTTCAAAAGCTTCATCAGAGACGGATGAATGATGCGCAAAGTACCCCCTTTCTCAAAGTCAGACAATATATCAAGCATCACTTGGCCATCTCACTGTGACCTAGAGCCAAGAACAACAGGGCATTGGCCGTTAGATATGATATGGATGCTAGGCACATCTTTATCTGCTCGGAATATGACATCTACTACAATTCCAGAGACTTATCCATGTCAAGTCCATATCTACCATCAGCGACGACCGCGGCCCCGAACACTCTGTTGCGGGCCTTGTCCGTGCCCATTGTTCCCTCGTCCATTGTTTCCAGGATTGGAGTTCCCACCCTGTGGCTCTTGGGGTGCACCAGTAGGATTGCCATGCTCATCACAACCAGGCTTATTCATGGTGGAAGATGTCTGTGGTGCTGCAGTGATACTTGGCTTGACTGAATTTTGCATGGTACTTAGGTGCATCGAAGTGCTTTGGCTGACTGCTGCAGTAGTAGATCCAGCGGGTCTGGTCTGCGTCAGCACGGCACCCCCCGGAGCCGTGCTGGAGGTTTGAGGCTGTGTCTTTGACGGGGTACCGGTAGATGACTGGGTGTTCGAGGGAATTGGGGTGCTCGAGGCTGCAATGGAGGGTGCAGAAGAGGATTGCGAGCTTTGTCCAGCCGTTGGAGATGGAGCTTGAGACGTGCTTGCCGGGACTGTGGATGTTGGAGCAGTTGAGCTAGTTGGGAGGGCAGAACTTGTTGCCGGAGCGGAATTGGAAGTTTGGCTTGAAGATTGCATAGCAGTGTTGGCAGTGCTGCTTTGCACGCTCGATGCTGAGGAGCTAGCACTAACAATACCCGAATCTTGTGGGCTTAGGGAATATCCATAGCTGCAGCTCACACTGTAGTACCCACCGTCCCTGGATTGCCCAACATTAGTATCGTAAGGTGTGCCATATGTCTGAGTGTATAGGGCACAGTGAGTGCCGTCGACAACGCCATCCTGTGCGCCTACCCAAGCGTTGAAAAAGTTGCAGGGCATATAGGTACCATCAGAATTGGGGTGAGCTTTGTCATAAGCGGTGTTCTGAAGACATTGCGAGGCGCAGAAGGCCACATCAAGGGTAGAACCGGCTTCGAATTTAACTCCAATGTAAGTTCCAGAATCAGGATCTTGAATAGCGCCGTTGAATTTTTACTGGGCCTGTGAAACCTGATTGAGCGGAGGGTGCAGCACATGTAACAGTCGAGGCAACGGACGAGGGGCTACTTTGAGTTGTGGATGATGGCGTTGTTGTTATGCTCCCGCTAATGGATGACATGCTAGTCTGCGAGACTGAAGACACTGGAGTGTTCTGAGCCGTTATTTGGGAAAGCGAGGCGCTACCTGACGAGGCTAAGGTACTCTGCACTGTTGGTTGAGATGAAACGCTTGCTAAAGAGGGCGGTGCCGTCGACTAGGGAGTGGAAGATATCATTGTGGGAGATACGGAAACGCTTCCTACTGAGGCCGAGCCTGTCAATTGAGGAACCAATACACTCCCTAGCGAGACTGGACTTTGAGAAAAACTGCTCGAGGCACTCATGGGGGTACCAGCCCTGGGTGCGGCTGCCGCTAGTCCAAGAATTGAAGGGATGATGACGGAGCAACGCATGGCTACACGTGCACAAAAGCCTCAAACGAAAGTTTTTCACGTAGAAGACCGGCTGGGCGGATGTTGTAGAGATGCGTTTGTAGATTGAGGATGAAAGGCTGTCCCTGATCTCGGATATGTGCTTGTAAGTGTTGATGATGACGAACATCCCCTGCGAGACAACGTCGTTCTTATAGATTTGACATGCATTTTTTTCATATGGCCCCTGTGCATACTTACCGTTGCCACGAGGTCCTCCCTGACCTGTGGCGACCGAAATGTACGGTCTGGATTAAGCCATGAAGGTAAACGGATTGAGAGCACACGACAAACATGCAAGTAAACATTTTAGCTCCACATACGAACGACCCAGCGTGGAGTTACCAAGCATTGGATTCTCAATCTGGCCCTGTCAGGGGTCAAAGAGCAAATGGCGTTCGAAGCCTCTATTGTGGAGAATATTATGGTTTCATTGTGGCAAGGGCGCTAGAGTCTAGACGCACCATGTGTCAAAGTCAAATGAGTCGAGAACTCTTCTCGCAAGAGGTATACTATGGTATTTCAGTAAAATTTGTTGATATACATGCACTGGAGAGGGCAAAGAAGTAGTCAACGACTAGGGAAATTGCAAGAGTGCGCTGACAACGCAATTGCAATTGTGCTGTTCTCCACCTTGTTCTGTTCTGTAGCATGGGGCCAGAATTCCGAAAAGACGGTAGACTTTCATAGCGGCTGGACAACAATGCACTTATGTTGAGAGATTCTTTGGTCGTTTGCGCCTAAGTAAAATAGGGCTTTGTAGCTTCGGTCCGATCCAGACTACGTCAAGAAAGTCTGACCTGTGCCCAGGCTCCCCTGGATGACATTGTTGTGAAGCCAGCACATGGCAGAGACTGCTTCCGATTGCCACGACGCTTTCCATGTCAATGTTCATTGTACAATTCGGCATGGACCTCGTGAGATTTACCTTATGCTGTTGACATCATATAAGACTGGCCACCGCTCGAAGCTTTGACTTCAATGTGAATTTGTTTCAGACGTTAGTACCCTTTTAGAGGGACGTCCCGACAACGTCTAAGACCCCAGCTTGTCCATTGGCTATCATCTCTGAGTAAGATCATCGCGGTTTCCTCGCAGTGGAAAGTATTTCAGTACTTCTTTCACGTTCACAAAGCTTCTCAACAGCCTAGCAGCCAAGGGGTATGCATTGAACTTAGATCGAAAATATGAGACTTATTCAATAGTGGACCTAGATTTGCCAAGCTCAGGATTCTGGTGTGGCCCCAATGTTCACCATTAGATCCAGAGTATTAGTCTTACTCAATAGAGGACCAAGATATTTAGGCTTAGTATTTTGGTGTCATTCTTGACAATGGACTCTGACTTTCTCCTACGAAGATCTGAAGTGGAATATCTGCAACGACACTTTGTATTCCGGTCAGGAAAACAAACTTGTTGGCTTTAGTACCTAAACTTTACCGACCCCCAAGTCATCATATTCCGTATGCAGGGATCGAGCATGGTACTCATGAGAACCCTGAGGCGGGGCCAAGACCTCAACCTTTGCCAAGGCATCCGCGTCGGAGGACCTCCTCATGCAAGGCATTGGATACTTCCCACGTGAAGATCGGTCTAGACTTGGCCTTTTCTATGCCAAGTAAATAGCGTCGAACCCCAGAATAGCTGTGGGGCCTTGATTGGACGAAATCATGCGTGGGGTCCACATGGGAAAGGATTGTGGACATGGGCCGGATTTGGCTCACGCGCTTCAATAGGACACTCTCCGAGTTGCGATTAGCTTTGCACTCAGTAATGGCTTCGAAGAACCAAGGTGGAGCGATGTTTCAACATGCAAAATGTTTCAGCTCCCCATTCGAGCACACCGCTATGGCATGATAATATCACGTGCAAAAGTATAAGACGTGTATATCTTTCGGTCTATCGCTATGCTCGAATAAGCCTCCTGCCATAAGCAATTCTTCAGGTTGTCAAGAGAGTAAAGGAGTTCGAGCATGTATGGAAACCGCTGGTCTTTGTCTGGCCGCAATCGCGCGGAGCTGGTATGGGGACTGAACTTCACAAGAAAGTTGAAAGGAAATTTCGAACCGCCGTCGTCGGTTCGGCAGGCGCCAGTGGCGAGAGACGCCTACCCTGCCTGATAAGGCTAGCTCGCAGCCTTGTCTCGAAGACTTGGCATGTCTTGGCATGCAAGGATCGCCCGCCCAGCCGCGTATTTTGCGACCAGCCCTCAAAGAAACTTGGATGGAGCTTGCTAACCCATGTACATGACTTCACGATGAACGATTTTCTTTCTTTGCCTCCACATATCATTGAGTTCCATTCTTATATTCACTTGATCTGACTGTATATTTGGCATGTCATGCGTAGCCGCCATTGACTTATTGTGTAACTACTATTGGAGAATCCGCCTCTCTACTTCGCTGTTCCACCAGCACCACTACCATTGACTGGAAGACATTACAAGTGCAAAGATGCATTTTCTGATTGACCTCCAGCTTATCCCGGCTTCCTTGCTCCTATTGATTACAGCAAGCCCCATATACACCGAAGCCCGCGAAATACCTTGGCCCTTCGGTTCTTCGTCATCAAGAAGCTCGACCAGAATGAGGAGCTTAGTCAAAAAAGGAGAAGAGTCAGGAATAGGCGAACAACCCCAAATACTTGTTGGTATACGAAAAATGAGCGGCGATCGGGGCGAAATGTTCTTCCCAGAGTACTGGAATTTCGAAGCCGCGAATGATCAGGTCACGCAAGTCGACCTGGGTAAAAGGAGAGCCGTATTGCGCTCTCTAGGGCATCTGGATGAAAGAGACGACTCTGGTGACTCTTCGAACGGGAGTGTGCCTCTGCCATTTCAAGCCCCATTCGCCCTACATACAGACAGACGAAAGGAGGATCGGCCACTTTTGGGTAGCCTACTCATGTCACCTCGAGATATCTTCCCACTCGACAAGCGCCAATTTCAATGTCCCGGCAATACAATCGTCTGTACAGCGATCAATAGACCGAACAGTTGTTGCCCTACAGGCACGACGTGCAACATCATCCCTGACACTGGGTACGGAGACGTTGGATGTTGCGGGGATGGGCAGACATGTGGAGGACAAGTAACAGCCTGCCCTGCTGGCGACGTAGCTTGTAGCGAAAGTTCTGGTTCTGGAAGCACAGGTGGAGGATGCTGCATAGCGGGATACACTTGTAGCGGCGCTGGCTGTAAGTCTTCACAGTCTCCATTTCACCCTTTGCACGATAAGATACTAACAATGCTACTCTCCCCAGGTATTGCAAATTCCACCGTAACAACTACCGTTCAACCCCTTGTCACTGCTTCGCCCTCCAGCACCTCAATATCAAGCACACCAGTAGCACTTCCGATTCCAGCAGCATCTACGGATCCTACCACTGTGACATCAACATCAACATCAGTGAGCTCAGAAGTGTTCACTCGCTCATTATCCTCGACATCTACACACTCGATCTCCTCCACTACCTCTGCCCTCATCGCAATCCGTCCTACCTCCGCCAGCGCCACAAGAACGACCACCACCGCCCCACCCTTAACGATAACAGCATCCACATGCCCGACCGGCTTCTACCAATGTTCGGCTTATTATCATGCCGGTTGCTGTCAAGTAGGACGGGTATTATCCGGGTCATACTTTGCCTTTAGCTTGGCTAACATCTCATAGGATTGCAATCTCACGTCCTGCCCTCTCGCTTCCTCGACAACCGCATTGACAAGTGATGGCGTGACCGTAGCCGTACCGACAGGAGATACGGACGCAGCATTGGGACAAAACGGGTGCGCCTTGGGGTGGTATAGTTGCTCAGCAGGTGCAGGAGGGGGCTGCTGTCCGAGTGGATATGCCTGCGGAACAAGCTGTACGGCTACTGCGGTGGTTGTGAGTGGGGGTGCATCAACAGGGACTGCGCAAGTAGCAAAAGAGGCTGCTGCTGGGCGGTTGGGTAGGGCGAATTGGGTGGTGCTTGCTGGCGTATGTTTGGGAATATTAATTTTACCTTGATTTGCTCGAAGAGCACTCAGCGAGAGAGATGTCAATGGATCAATGCATAGCGAGGCCGGTGCATGCGACAGCGAGCAGTTCTATGTTATGTATTTTGATACCCGCCATTCAGGTAACCAACCTCTCTATGTCAGAAAGAACAGGATATATGAGCAGATAATACTTCTTTCTTTTAGCGATAGTCCTTCAAATTCACATAAATTTCCATGATACAAAGCCACACAATTATCATCGTCAGTAATCAAACCATTGACTTGCACAACTCCAATTCTTTTCACAACCCCGAAAAACAAAAAAATTGACAAAAAGCTCAGTGTCCCGCATTGGGAGCTTACCTTACGAAAGCCTCGCATTCGAGGTTTTCATTTCGCTAACGACCGCACTGGCCGTTAGGATACAGATATTAAGGTAGGGGATCAGTCTACCACTGCGCCAGACAAGCTGGCAAGGAATAATTGCATAATTGCAACTATCAATCATAAATATTTTTGCCAGGCATTAGATTTTACACACCATAACAGAAATGACCATACGATTGCCATTTTGAGGGATATCATCCCTGAATGATTACCTGTTCATAGCTCAGGAATGGAAGAAATATCTTAACGTGTCGAGACCCTTTCCATAATCTCCCTGAAGGTTCTGATGGACTGGTGAGGTTTCTGCTGCAATTATTTTAGCAATTTTCTACGTTCTATGTAGCAGAGTGCGATGAGCCGATCAAATGTAGATATGGACGTCAAGCGCTATTCTATGGCTACTTCGAGGGATTCTAAGATCTCCTGATCTGTGATAAAGACAAAGATATGAGCCGGAAATCTTCCAGTCTCAATGCTGCTGAAGCTTAGCTCGTCGCAAGCTCTCCTGGACACCATACGAGTCCCTCAAAAGTCCTCTCACATCTTCGAGTCCCAACCCTTTAGTCTCAGGATAGATCCTCCACGCGCAAATCCAACCCAGGGCACACACAAGCGCATACACAGCGAAAGTCCAAGCAGGGGTGAGATACTGCATCATGGGCAAGAACGTCAGACCGACAACAAAATTACTACCCCAATTAGTTGCAGTAGCCAATCCAGAGCCAAGCGATCGAACCGAGAGTGGAAAGAGTTCGCTCTGTTGCCATGCGATGTTTCCAAGTCCAATGGCGTAGCCGCAGACGTATATAATCATGGCTACGAGAATGACTATAGCCCAGGGACTGCGAGGATTTGGGATACTAGAGGGTTCAGTACCTAGTTGTGGACGGCCAAGGCATTCATACGCGATTGAGCAGGCTACAAGGCCGGCGATCATGACCGGAATGGAGAGCAGCAGGATCCGTCGGCGTCCTACGCGGTCGATGATTAAGAGGGCGATGAGTGTGAAGATAAAGTTGGTGACGGCGATGGACAGCGAGGTGAGCGTAGGTGAGTAGAAGCCCAAAAGTGAGAATATAGTAGCGGAGAAATACATCAATGAATTCTATACATTGTCAGCCTGAATGATGGGAGAGGACTGGAGAAGCATACAAAGCCACACAGCTGCTGCAAACCTTGTAGTAGACACGCAATCGTTAAAGCTCTCCTGTTGCCTCCAACAGAGAAGAGCTCAGCGCACCGATTCCGCATGCGTGTCATCCATGTCTTGGCCTGACTCCCTTCTGCAAAGACGGAGACATCGTCGCTAATCGCCTCTTCCTCCGAGATTTCTGTCTTGATTGCGCGCAGCACTTCCTCGACGACTGCATCTTTCCCAGCAGCGTACACTCTCCTGAGAACTCTGCGAGCCTCCTGTACTTTACCAGCCTTTGCCAGCCATCTTGGACTCTCTGGTAGAAGTAGCACTAGTCCAAATTGTATGATCGCAGGTATGGCTCCCAATCCTACCATCCACCTCCAGCCGCCGGGCCGCCTAGAAAGCGCATATCCTATCACATAGGCAACCACTTGCCCAATCGTGATGAATAGAACACTCAAAGTCACCAATTTTCCACGGAACGCTGACGGCGCAAGCTCAGAGATGTAAAGTGGAACTACTAGACTTGCTCCTCCAACTGCAAAGCCAACAATTGTTCTTCCTACAACCATGCCCGCAACGCTGGCTACAGTGGCTTGGCATAGCGCGCCAATGACGAAGAGGACATCTGCGACCAGTATGACGGGCCTTCTTCCAACTTTGTCACATAGAATTCCGGTGATGGGGCTGACTGACAGAGCGCCCAGGCTAGTACAAGAGGTAATCAGACCTTTATCGAGAGCCAACAATGGGTGGCCAAGATCATCGCCCATCGATACAAGAGTCGATGAAATTACACCAGTATCGTAGCCGAAAAGGAGACCACTGATACCTGCCGTAAAAGTGAGAGCCCATATGAACGCGCTTGGGCCTGTATCATCGCTCTCTTGTAGGAATCCTTCTCCGCCATGCTCTGAGAAGGTTGGTTCATGGTCTGCGATTAGGGGCGCATTCGCTTCCTCTTGGGCTTGCATTTCCATCCACTCGATACTTTTGTGGGCCGTAACTGCAGTGTCAGATACATGCTGGCCGATGAAGGTATGGGCACATCGGATTGGCAACGAATACTATTCATTGTGACGCTTGATCATGGCAGGTGAGGTTTACGATGGTATGTCTACACAGCGCTTACTCGCATGGAACTAGTCTCTCTTGAAGCCATGTCTGCTGAGGCATAAAGTATCTGAAATTAAATATCCTAAATCAAGCCTTTCTGAGCTCCATCAGTTCATCTTGAGTACTAGATAAGGGCGTCTCCTCTGAGGTATAATAATGGGATCTTATGGACTCTTTCATTTTCTCTAATCGCAGTATCACTTTGTTCGGCGACCTTCGGCCTCAGACGCCTTGGCTCCTATCACTTATGTATAGCGGAAAGTCACTGCTTCCATCTCAAGTCTAATTACATGTCCACTTGACAAGATATCGACACCATGGTACGGAGTTAGGAAAGTTCTCCAGCCAGAGATTGATGCATAGCTCAAGCCGGAGTCCCGTAACAGTGCCCGCCCAACAGATCGAGGAGGACCCAGTATCTGTGTGTTCATGGAGATCTTTCTGTCTAACGATCATCTCTGCCGCTACTGTCGTTCGTTCTTTGAGCATCGCATCAAGCCAGGGAACCTAATGACGTGGACGAAGGCTACGGGAGGACTTGAGCGATGGCGCATGACCCACGACGAGCCCGAACATAAAACAGACTGGTTCAAGCACTGGCCGACCTTTGCAGAATTTTTACAAGCAGCGACGCATGGCTGTCACCTTTGTGCCTTGTTTCTCTTGCAAGTATCGCCGAAGGAACGATCGATGTTTGCCCTTTACGAAAAAAATGCTGAGCAAAAAAATGAAATCGGTCTGAGCGATGCCCATGATCGAAGGGCTGGCCGATATGACTTAATCCTCTATCATCCTGGGCTCCACAGGCTCAGAATGCGAGATCATGCGGTGGTGAAGCGCATGACGCTTCATTTACAACCCAGTGAAGGTCGGTAGGTCCAATTGTTTTAAAATATATGGCAGTTAATAAGCCACAGCTCTTCGTTGTGATCTTGAAACTTACTCGCAGGCCTATAATCCCCTGTACTCTTTCGCCGTCGCTGTGACATGGATTATGAATTGCCTCATAAACCATAATGGTTGCTCTCATCCTCGGCCTGACTATCGACGAAGGCCCGCACGTATCATTGCGGTGGGTTCTCTTCCCGACTTTTCAGATGTCAAGCTCTGCTCCATCAACGATTTGGAGCAGGATTTTTCATACCTTACGTTGAGTCGTTGCTGGGGCCCATCAGGACTGCAAATGAAGCTCACAACCCTTGTAGAGAAGTCACTGAAGGAGCGTATACCGTGGGATTCTTTGCCAAAAACATTTCGAGATGCTATATTGATTACACGAAGACTACATAATGCTTTTGGTGTCAGATACATTTGGATAGACGCTCTCTGCATTTTACAAGATTCTCCCGTGGACTGGGAAAAGGAATCAAGCGCCATGGCCGATGTCTATCGTTACTCTTTTTGTAACCTTGTTGCCTGTGTTGGTAATGACAGCTACACTGGGCTCCTCTGGAGGCGTGATCCTTGCTGGGAACATAGCTGCCTTGTTGAAGCCGCGATTGAGGATTCTGCGGCGTCTTTCTACAAGATAGAAAACCGCAAGAGTCTCGAAACCAGCGTACAAGCTTCGATTATCGAAACTCGAGCTTGGGTTCTTCAGGAAGTGCTACTGGCTCCGCGAGTGCTGTATTTCACTCCACAGCAGTGGGTCTGGGAATGTGCCACGCTATGTGCGAGCGAGGTGGCTCCTACTGATAATCTCATCGGCATACCAAACAAGCACAGGTCATTCGACGCCCCTTTTGCAGAATCCGAGACGGTTCACGAACAGTCTCATCCTCGTGGTGCCGACTATCGACTGTATCGAATCTGGATGAACATGGTCAATCTATACACCTCCCGAAAATTGACCAAAAATCGAGATAAACTGGTCGCGATCTCTGGGCTGGCAAAGCAAATGCATGCAATGTTACAAGTTAAGGATGAATACATAGCAGGACTGTGGGGACGTAATCTGATACTCCACATGCTATGGAGAATTAGCTACGGTCAGCGAACTGTAAGGCCGCAGCCTTACTGTGCACCTACATGGTCTTGGGCGTCTGTTGACGGCACCGTCTATAACCACAGGATGAATGCGGAAGCTGAAGAGCACTGCACAGCAATCGTCGAACTCACCTCACCCAAGATGATTTACGTGATTGATGATATCTTCGGACAAGTAGAATCAGCAGAGATGTACATAAAGGGTTCATTGTTCAAGGTAGACTTCTATTTCATCGTACGGACCCGCGACCAGTTAGTTCCGATGGCATTATTACAATGGCAAGGCAAGACCTTCACAAAGTTGGGGCAAGATTCTACCGATTTTGATTTTGAGACCTCGATCAACACCAAGCCAGCATCAATCTTCTGCCTACCAATAGTGTTGGAGAAATACATGAAAGGTGATAGCCTTCTATGCCTTCTGCTAGAACCAGTCATGGGGAAGAAAGGGTTCTACCAAAGATACGGACGATGCGATCTCTACAAAGCCTTTGACATATTCGAAGAAGCTAAAAAAGTTCCATTAGACGAAGAGCTCTATGTGGAAGCCCACGGAGAAGGCATGTATACTATAGTGATCATTTAGCCTCGATTCGATTCTGCCGGTAAGCGCGCGAGAACGTTGGGTGTAGCCCAAGTCAGCACAGAGTAAGGTAGTGTGCAAGACTTCAACATAAGTGCTATATTACAATAGATAGAAGGCGCATTGGGAAGAGTCTTTATACTTTCTGGCCGCCACGGCAGGTGTCAACTTGATCAGCTACGTCTCCCACTCGTTTTTGGAGAACTACAACTCAAAGCCGCCAAACCAAATCTCTATTCCAGAATCCCAATACAGACAGGCCCGCTGCGTGCTCCATACCCAATTGCGCAATAGGTCTTCTGCTGAGCAACCTTATGGCGTCGTCACTGCCCACGACTAGAAACAAGCGAAAGGTCTTCCTCTTGACGTTCAAGCGCTGACGCTGTAATTTTAGCAGCATATGTGACTGCTTCCATTCGAGGTCTATGTCCTTGACCAACTTGACTTCTATACTGGATGTTTACCGAAGCAGATTTCTCTCAATGGCAGTGCGCAAATGGAACATTGTCCGACCAACCAAGTCGACAGCTGCGATAACAAACGGAGATCGTCTAGAACGCTTGCACCTTTTGCCTAGGGAGAAAAAAGACAAACCAGATCAGACGAGTGTGAGTAAGAGCGAGGGAGGGAGCTTGTACGTTATGGAGGGGAATTGGATAAGCTACGCCGTGTATGAGAGGGAGGAAAGTAAGGGGGGAACTGTAAAATTTCCCCTTCGATTTCGGCAGCTTCGGGACGTGGGCCTGTTTTTTCAGAAAATTACTAAAAAGAAATTCAACAGATGGGGACGAGTACGGGGCTGTTGCCCTACTCAGAGGGACGTGAGGCCGGGGCAAATTCCTATCACCTTGCCGAACCATTTTGACGACAGTGAGAGGCTCCATATTGCGAGACATAGATTATAATGCTTATGTGACTTTTCCCTATACCCCTTATATAAGATAGGTCTTTTGTTGCCTATGAATATATAAGAAATGACATCGCGATCACAATCTCTATTCAGCCTTGTATCCAACGTCTGCCAAGCTTTCCTTCAAAGCCGTTAGTGCTCGGTCGATGTCGTCTCTTTTTGGATCTGTGACACTAACGCCCATGTGCCCAAAACGTATATACTTAGTGGCGATCTCTTTATGCAGCCCACCAGCAAATATAACCCCTTTCTTCAGGATGTTGGGCAGGATCTCAGGTGGCTTGATGTCATTAGGAAGGTAGATGGCTGTCATACCATTTGCTTGATTTTCTGGCTTGGTTGCCAGCTGCTTGAGGCCATAGGATGTGATGGTCTTTTTTATACGCTGGGACGCGTCACGGTGAGCGGCGAATCGCTCGGAAAGTGGGCGAGACAGGATTTGGGTCAGAGTGGTGTGAAGAGCATTGACCAATTGCGTTGGAGGAGTTGCAAAGTATGATGGCTTCTTGGCTTCATAATTTTGCATTACTGAAATCATGTTAGTATCAAATCTTTGTAGTGGACGAAGGGCATCGCATACTTGGTAGCCAGTTCTTGAATGAGCCAAAGTAAGAAGCTGGCGGCGTTTTCCTGTTTTTGTAGGCTTCAATGGCTCGTCCAGAGAACATGGATATGGAAAGACCAGGCGGACACCCAATGGCTTTCTGACTAGCAGTAATGACAGCATCAATACCCCATTCATCGAAGCAAATCTCCTCACATCCCACACTGCATACTCCGTCGACAATCACCAACGTCTCCGGGCTAACTTTATGTACCAGTTCTGAAAGTGCCTTAATCTCGCTGAGAACGCCAGTCGATGTATCCACATGTGTGACTGTTAGTAGCTTGTACTTCTTCTCCTTCAAAGCCTTCTCAATGTCGGGAAGCTGCGGCCGGTCGCCAATTGGTGCCTTTAATTGAGTGGCTTTGACGCCGTATGTTTCAAAACAATCCGCGAACGAGTCTGCGAAATAGCCTGTATGTAGGACCAAGACGTCTTCACCACGCTCTGCCAAATTCGCTGCTACCAGGTCCCATCCAAGTGTTCCACTGCCGGAGATTATGAATGGTTGTGATGCCTCATTGGTCGTCTGCAGAAGCTTTCGTAGCATTGTAAGGGTCTCTCCAAACGTAGCAACAAAAGGGGCCCCAACATGGCTCTGACTTCATGGAGTTTAGCAACTGTGACTTCGCGAGTCAAGCATGTAACACACCTGAAGTGGCCCATAGAACTTAGAACAGCATCGTCAAATTCAATTGGTCCTGGGATCAGCAGAGCTGGATGTTCTGCTTGGTTTGACATCTTGGGTTTCTTTTCCTCTTGTGGAGCAGCTTTGGGAGTGTCTCTCTGGATCGGCGTGTATTCAACGTCGTCTTGCCCTGTTGACAGTCTTTCGGTAGAGAATGGAGTATTGATCTCGAGAAGGGGTCTATTCTCAAGGTGCCTCGAGATGAGGGAGAGACGAGCGCGTGGGGGAGCCAGGGCTAAAGGAGGGAGGGGTCTTCGGCAAAGGAGAGAGCGGACTACGTGAGCCAGGATGACGTCTTGTCAACACTGGACAAAGATCGCTGATTGGTGAGAAAGGAGGAGCAGAAAGGAGAGTGTACATTGAATTGCTAGACATTGGAAATGCTCATACAAGACGGCGTGCGCGTGCGTGCACCGTCGGCTGCTTCCCCACAAAAGGATTTTCGGCAGGGATGTCGATTGACTCGCGTAGCAACCAGAGCTCCTTACTTTATGAACGGTACAAATTCTCGAATTCAGGACACAGTAACAGTCATTATAGCTTCGCAAACCCTTACAATTGCGCGGAACCCACTGCCGATCCTTCCGCAATCCACGACTGAGAGCCTCTAGCCTGACAATATCAGATTCAATCACCGCGCTAAGCAGGCAGCTTTCACGCTGAAGAGCAGACACATTGTGATCAAGGAAGATCAATGATAAAGGATATATTCTACTATGGCATCCAGACTTGTGCTAGTACTCGGTGACCTCTTCATACCAGACCGCGCGCTTGTGAGACTTTTCCAATCATGAGCAATACGTCTACCCATTGCCTATACTAACATTTCTTAGGATATACCGGCCAAAGTACGTCTTAGGCATGTCCTCGTCTCCGTTAGACACATACTCACACCTGCTACAGTTCAAGAAACTTCTTGCCCCGAACAAGATCGGCCAGATCCTCTGCCTCGGAAACCTTACAGACAAAGAAACCTACGATTTCCTTCGTGCCATCGCCCCAGACCTCCAGATAGTGAAAGGAGACTTCGACGTCGACGCGCCCAATCTCGCTCTTTCAAAAGTGGTCACACATGGCTCGTTACGAATTGGCTTTACGCACGGACATACGATAATACCACCTGGTGATGCGGACAGTTTGTTGATTGCGGCGCGACATATGGATGTGGATGTGCTGCTGTGGGGAGGCACACATAAGTTTGAGGCATATGAGCTGGAAGGGAAGTTTTTTGTAAATCCAGGGAGCGCGACAGGGGCATTGGGGACGGGATGGTGGGCTGATGGAGAGCAACCTGTACCGAGTTTTTGTTTGATGGATGTAAGTGGACCTTGCTGTCGCTAGATAAGTTGTGAAGGCTAATGGTCATCGCAGGTGCAAGGAGATGTGCTTGTGCTATACGTCTACCAATTAAAGACCGACTCCAATGGCGTGGAGAGCGTAGGCGTGGAGAAAGTCTCGTTTCGAAAGAATAGTGGGCTAGCAACCTGAATCAGTCATACTTTCCTCCTGCGGTGCCTCCGATCTCATAACAATGGCTGTTTCCTTCATCGCTCACAAAATCAGCATGATTACAGTGAGGAAAACGAAACCTGCCAGCAGGCATCCGAAGATCTTCAGCCGCATACGTCTGCTTTTGCTTTCTCCGCCTTCATCTGCCTGGCTTCTTATAGCCACCTCGCCAATCTTAGCTCTCGAAGCTGTTGGGGTCCCCAGTATCCTTTCGCTGATTGGCAAATTTTGAGGCCTCCTTCCTGGAATACCTGGCTGACAATTTGGCAATGCGCAAGTTGGGTCCACATCAGTCGGACTCGGGTCTTCTTGCAGGAACAGATCCTGAGCATAATGTTTCGCGGCAGCAGCCATTGGGTTCAACGTATTCCGTTTTTGGGAAGCTTCAGACTCAACAGCTTTATTTGTCGCACGAATGGCGTTATTTGGAGGTCGTGTATTCACGCTGCTCATTATTGGTACGGAATTCAAAACAGCGAGTGTCTTATAGTGGTATTCGAGGCAGATATCTGGAGCACAGCGAAGCCCAACAGGACAGCATCCACCTCCGAGGTCATGAGGGCATTCGAAGGTGTGCATTGGGCACTGAGCTGGTGAAGCAAGAGGACAAGAGTAGCCACTCGGGCAGCATATTATATGCGAGCTTGTGTGGGAGGAACGGCGACATTCAGTATCTGGTGGACAACACAATTCCTGGGGGGATCCACTTAGCGAAGCACGCAAAGTTGTCCTTGGAGCTATACCGGATGTCCATGCTCAGCACAACGATTTTCTTGGTCTCCGCAAAGCGTGAACGCTACTTGCTCCTCTCTCTTATCCAATCCATGCTCTTGCCAGGGTATCGCCTGATTTATGGTATATGGAATGGGACTCGGACCCTTGAGAGTTACTGTCCGTGTTTGAGGAGGTAGCTTGCTGATCAGAGCTGGCACGGCATGTACGGACGCGAGGAGCAAAGCGATAGCTAAGATGACCATAGTGCCGCAAGCGGTGATAGCAAATCGGCGTGGTAGAAGGGCGGTCCACAGACGAAGCTCTTGGATCCAACACCTGATCACGAAAGTGTGTCCGTTCTATGGGCGCTGTGAGACCTGCTTGGGGCGCCACGAGAAGTGATAGGATGGTAGAAATGTGCATCACTTGAGGATAAAGACTGATATGTAATATAGGAGAGGGCCAGCCATTGGAAAGCTTGTACGACGCAGGACAAGGACAAATGTTCAAGGGGAAAACGTTACAACATCGGAACGCCAACATTATCGAAAGAGCAGAGCTCCTTCCGTAAGTGCCCAAATTGAAGAAAGAATAAGAACAATCTCAACCAGAAAGAACGACGTGCTTGGTACGAGAGAGCTAGACTCTAGAGAAACCACGCAACCAAATCAAATGTGAGCTTGTCTCGTTATATTCTATTATTAAAAATCTCAGTGTCCTCAACTTTCCCGGCAGCCTTCGCAGCCTTACCAATGTAAATGCTTTTCAGGACCCGACTGAACAGCAACAATCATCGTCAGCTCGAGTCAGAATACCTCGTACCGAATTGAGAAGAAACTAAGGAACCTCGAAGATGCACCAGCACAACCTGCACAGGAATCAACAGACAACCGCCGGTGCTGCGTGGAGCCTTTGCCCCAAATTGGCTTAGAGCTAGGGCTAAAGGGAAGACCGAGGTTTAGAGGCAACCTCGGCAAGAACGACCTCATCATTTACCCCAGACTCCCATTGCTCTTCTAAACCCATTGTGCCATGTGGTAGAGCCTATAGTCTCCTGTACAATTTTGAGGACTTTTGACTACGGCAAGCATCCTCAATGGCGCCCAATTGGGTCAAGAAACTTAAGCCCGCGGGCCCTCAAGGCTCAGAGCTTCTGGAACAAGAGCGGGCTCAGAGCCACATACCTGTGCAAAGGCTGTCCGAATTCCTCTTCACCAAAGAAGTCCTCGCCCGGCAAGACAAGATCTTGAATGTTCTGAAGAGTGAGAAAGTCTTCAACAAATCCCAGAATTACTTTGCTGGTCGAGAGGCAAGGTTCGAAACCGCTCTTGCCAGAGCGAAGCGATTACGCCAATTAGCTGTTCAGCACAAATGGACAAAAGACGAGTATTTGATGGCCTCAGAACTGATCAGCGAGCCAGGCCCATATGGCTTACACGCTAGCATGTTCTTGGTAGGAATCCAATGCTCCTTCGTCCAAAGCCTACCGGTACTAATACGCTCGACAGATTACGCTTCGAGACCAGGGAACTTCAGAGCAACATAAACTATTTCTTGAGAAGGCGGACAAGTATCAGATCATTGGCTGCTACGCACAGACCGAATTGGGCCATGGCTCTAATGTTCGGGGCCTCGAGACAACAGCAACATGGAATCCAGATGACAAGACATTTACTCTCCATTCGCCACATCTTACGGCTTCGAAGTGGTGGATTGGGTCATTGGGAAGGACCGCAAATTATGCCGTGGTGATGGCTCAATTGGTTATATATGGCAAATCCTTTGGCCCTCATCCATTCGTGGTGCAAATTCGAGACTTAAAGACTCACGAACCCTTGGAAAACATACATGTTGGAGACATTGGGCCCAAATTTGGATACAATACCATGGACAATGGGTTTTTGCTTCTGAACAATGTGAAAGTACCCCACATCAATATGCTAGCCAAATTTTCGAGCGTCGACCCCAAGTCAAATAAATATGTAAAGCCTGCATCGGCCTCGCTAGTTTATGGGACCTTGACTTGGGTCAGAAGCACAATCGTTCTGCAATCTGGTGGCGTTCTTGCCCGTGGTGTTACCATTGCCACAAGATATGCCGCTGTCAGACGCCAGTTCCAGGATAGAGATGCCAAAGAGGATACGGGCGAGAATCAGGTTCTGAATTACACCATGGTCCAGGTACGACTACTGCCACTGCTGGCTGCCACATTTGCATTGCATTTCACCGGCCGAGGAATGATGGCTCTGTATCAGGAGAATCAAAAGAAAATGGCGGGAGACGCCGGCAAGGTAGCCCACACAGGTCGGGGACCGAGCCCAGAGGAGCTGTTCCCCAGCACTGATCTGCTAGCTGATCTACATGCTACTTCATGCGGCTTGAAAGCTCTGGCTAGTACTACAGCAGCCGAAGGCCTGGAAGTCTGCAGAAGAGCTTGCGGCGGCCACGGCTACTCCAGCTTCAGTGGTATCGGGTCTTGGTATGCCGATTACTTACCGACTACCACATGGGAAGGAGACAATTATATGTTGACACAACAGGTGGCCAGATATCTTCTCAAGACTGCACGCTCGGTCCTAAGCGGTCATCCCTCAGACAACGACACCGCCAAGATCTTCCAAGAGTTTCTCTCTCGGAGAGACATGGGTGCCGCCTTTGACATTCTGGGTCGCGATGAGGACATCGTCGCAGCATTCGCATGGCGTACTTCCTTCCTCACTTTCGAAGCCCTCAAGCATCGCGACGAAGAGAAGAACAGCTGGAACAGTCTGCTAGTCGATTTCTGGCGTCTAAGCACCGCACACTCCCAGTACCTGATCGTCAAAAACTTCCATGAAGCCCTCCGCTCCGACTCTATAGCTTCAGAACTCGACGCAGAGACTGTAGCTCTCATGCACAAACTCTTTCGTCTGTTCGCGCTGCACACGCTGGAAAAAGAAGCTTCTGAATTCTTCTCTTCGAGTGCTGTTACTGTACGGCAGATTCAGCTTGCCAGAACTAAGGCTGTGATGAAATTGCTAGAGGAGATTAGGCCTCACGCCGTCCGGTTGGTCGACGCGTGGCGCTTTCCCGATTGGCAGCTTGATTCGAGCTTGGGGAGGTACGATGGGAGAGTCTACGAGGACTTGTTTGAGAGAGCGAGCGAAATGAATCCGTTGAATGCTATGACCGTCGATCCGTACCCTGAGAGTGACGTTCTGATCAAGAAAGACGAGAGGGAGAAGTTTAAAGCCAAATTATGAGATGATCACTGTTGTCTAATTGTGGATATGTGTCATGAATAAATCAATGTATATAGGTAGCAACGTCACGAGTCAATATCCTACGTGATGACATTGACGAAGTAGAAGTAGAAGTTTCAGGAAGGATAGGGAGATGTCTCCTCGTGTCAATTTTTGCTTTCACGGCGTACATTTTTCCCTCAAGAGGAACCTCAAATGAGATCAAAGATCTATGAAATTGCTCATAAATTCCCAAGTTCAGACTTCCATGTCTATAGCACTTTGTTCGGCAGGGGCCTCAGGACAAGGCTGAGCCAAGGCGTCTGAGGCCGAGGGTTGCCGAATAAAGTGATAATAGCCACGCTACATAATTAAACACATCCATAGCTTGTAAAACATACTCGCGCCCCCAAAGCCTGTCATAACAATCACATTCACGTAATGCTACCCGATGCCACTATCTCTGCGTCTACGGCGAGCAAAACTCCGTATCCAGCCACAACCCCGGTCCCAAATAACTGGCAGGATAAATATCGCATCCATCATCTATCCTATAATATCCCGCACCACCCCATCCTGGTATCTGACCATCGCTCGGGTAAGTCTGACATTGCTTTGGATCCGAGCTTGCCGCTTGTTGCTGAAGGGCCTCGATCCGATTATTATACACATCGTAGAGGCTATTGAAGGCCAGAGTCGTAAATGGGTTATCGGCAGAATCGTCTGGAATAAAGCTCTGGAAATTCCCTACTTTTACGGGCGCCATGAGTGCTGTTTCGGGATCGGTATTGTCGGAACCACTGACGGTTATTTGGGCGTATCCGATATCGTATTGTGTGCCGTCGCCGTGGTCGGTGGAGTAGTCTGAGGTATTTGTGGATTCAATTGCGGAATAACCTTGTCCGTCAATACATAGGTTTGGCCAAGCAAAGGTGCAGCCGCCGGATACCTCGAATTCGTAGCCATCGTGGAGGGATGGGTCGGTGCTTTGGTTCCAGTAGCAGACTCGCAGGTTCGAGAAACACGTTGGTTGCAGGGTGGCTGGATTTACGTAGGGAAAGGGGTAATTGTATGGGTACTCGGACTGAAGGCAATTTTCAGAACCTAGAAAGAGATCCTCGCCCGTGGTCCAACCGTTGGTGAACATGGTTTTCATGAGGTCGTAGAAGTTTTTTGCATATTGTCAAGCTTGAATAGAGAATAAGAGCTGTTCGTGGCTTCATCAATCCACCAATTATCGCATACTCCGTCCGGACCAGGTTTATCTTGGCAATTTACATGTTTGGCGTTTTGAGGTAGCATTGTGCCATTTTCGAAGTGAGTGAACTTTCTTTGGGATAATTCATACGCGTTGATGTCCCTAGCCACTGCAATGATGATATTGTTAGCTTGTAAAGCCTGGGATACGACATAAGTCTTGAGGATTCTGGTAAGATCTGTTGTAGTGGCATTGAGGGAAGGCTGGTCCGCGATGAAGGACCCATTTCTGGCTGAGGTCAGAAAAAGTGTGAAATTTCTTTGCGTCGCATTCAATGCATCAGCCACATTAGACTGGAACTGATCCAGTACCAGGCCGAGATTATCTTCAATCTCATCCATCTGCTTAATTTCGCTGTCGAGAGACCCCGTAGGCAATAATTCTTTCACAAGGCCAGGGGCTTGTCCTATTCCAGTGGCAATCAATTTTGTAGCTGCAGCTCCACCGGCTGGGAGACCTAGGAAGGCGAACCCGGCTGAACGGGCGGATAGTAATACTCCTAATGATGTGTCGCCCGGGAGGACTGGGTTAATTTCTGCAACAATCTCACCGATAGGAAGATCTGCTTTGAGCGTGGCAATGTGAGCAGCTTCCCATATTGAGTTGTACCACGTCCAGATCCCCAAAACACTGTAGAGGACGTAGTACTCTCCAATTGTGATGTTGTCAGCATAATCCGGATGGTAGCAGGCGTTAACAGTGATGTTGTCGCACGGATAGTTCAAGATTTCGAGCTTCTGCTGGTAGCAAGATGCGAAACCCTTGCCGCTATACGTCGTTTTGCATTCACTCTCATACTGATTCCACCACTGCTGCAGATAGTCCGTAATCCCAAGTAAATCCCAACATTCGGGAGTTATGTCGAGCGTCTTGTCATTGCACGTATCTCTCTTTTCATATTCATTGCCTACAAATTTGGGCAGGTGGGATTGGCTCCCAAAGCCGACCGAAAGGTAGATGAGAGCGCATGATGCTATCGAAAAGACACAGTAAAAGTAGAACCCCATAACAAAATCTAAATGATAACCAATCGGTCAAACGCGAGATCACAATTGTAGTAAAAGAGGGTTTCTCCACTCACTCTTGAGATTGAGGAGGAAGCCATGTCCTCATATAATAATAGTAGGAATGGCATTGCTGCTAAGATCTCACTGCGAAGTCCTTCATGGAGTTCCAATACTTGAAACCCTGAACTGTAAGCAGACCCCAAGGCCGATAAGCTGTCGACAAACCGTAGGGTAGCCGGTAGCGCGTATTTCCTTAGTCAAAGGATTATACTCAGAGTCATACAAGCGAGCCGTTCCAGACTATAGGTTGGTAGTCTTATGAGGTTTGGTATCAAGCAAGTGAGAGAGATGTAGAGGCAGCCGATAGGTGCTCACCGCAGCTCATGTCTAGTATTGTATGATCATTGGGCTGAATACTGTGCATCCATCAATAGATCACGCTTGTCGGCTATCGGAGCAGACGTGAGATTTTACATAGCCGCCAAAACCTGCATGGTAGTGTTCATGTCCTTCGGGATAAAGCGCGGGGATCTAGGCTGAGAGGAAGGGAAGAAGACGAAAGATCCAGAGTCAGGAATCGGGTGTACTCTTGAAACGAAAGGAGCTGCTTGTTCGTTAACTACATTGGTAAATTGAAGGATGCTGATGACTGCACTCATGGTTTGAGACAAGGTGGGGAAAACCCGAAGCGCCACTCTTTCCGTTGGGCACCCAGAGAACTGAAGTGCAAACGATAATACTCTGTACACCAAGAAGAAGAATTGAGACATATACGAAAGATTCCATTCTCCCATTTGGCTATAACTGTAGGGCGGAAGGTTTCCGCTGCAAGCTTCCTCATTGGCTGATTGGGCCTTTCCCCTGCTAGCGCCTTCCCCGCAATTTTGTGTCTCCAAAGTGGAGGCTCAAGGCTCAAGCTAGAGTAAGGTATGATTATCATCACACCACCATTATCAATATTATTCTTTCCGACCCCTCAATTATCCTTTTCTTTGTATCATACATTAGTCTTTGCAGTACAGCCAAACTAATGGCTTTACGTCCGCTCCCTACTTCCTTTTCGGTGGGTCGTCCCCGAAAGGCTCTTGATTCTCTAGTCACATTTGACCATCTGACTTTGCAATGCCTTTGTTCTCTCGGCCGTACTCGCAAAATGCTAATGTCTTAATTACTACTTCGGTCATGGGCTTTTCCGCACTGCCCTTGTTGTGTAGGAGGACCCTGCTACTTTCTCGAGTTTCTCGCTTCTTTCTAGACTTGATACTTCATACATATTCCTGATAGTGATATAAGACACTGTGGGCTTGGTCATTGACACCACTAAGGAAAATATTTGCAGAATACTGACATAATTTTCCTCCAAGATGCTCTCCCTCTCATTCTTTTTCATCACCGTATCTACATTTCTCACGCAATTTCCCTTTATCAATTCTCTTGCTGTATTCAACGAAGAGCGCGCCACTGGTTCTCTCAACGATTTCATTGCCTCCGAGGGTCCAATTGCTTTGCAAGGGGTCTTGAATAATGTTGGAGCTGCTGGCTCGAAGGCTGGAGGTGCGGCTCCAGGTCTGGTTGTAGCAAGCCCATCGAAGTCGAACCCTGACTGTGAGTGACTTCCGTCATATTTGCCCGACTCCCTTGTTAGAGACTATTTCAACGAGCTGAGTATGGTCTCTCCACAACCTACATAAGCTGCTGTTGTTCCCCTATAGGAGTATACATCACTGGTTTCCTTATTGTTCACCACTGTTCACCACGGGTACTGTACCTCCCAACTTTGATACATTTCCAAGTCAGGACATGAAACATAGCTCATGACGAGATAGACTTCTACTCTTGGACCAGGGATTCGGCTTTGACTTTCAAGGCGTTAGTAGATGCATTTATCGCTGGCAACACGGGTCTGCAGACCCACATCCAGGACTATATCTACGCCCAGGCTCAGCTACAAGCTGTTCCCAATCCTTCTGGGAGCCTGTCAAATGGCGCTGGGCTCGGCGAACCAAAATTCGAAGTTGACGGTACGGCCTTCACAGGAGCTTGGGGACGACCCCAGAGGGACGGACCCGCCTTACGAGCGACGACCCTGATAGCTTACTCAAAATGGCTGCTTAGCAACAACGGTACTTCTATAGTCACGAATGTGATCTGGCCGATCGTCTCAAACGACCTGAATTATGTTGGCCAATACTGGAATCAGACAACGTTCGATCTATGGGAGGAGACAGATGGCTCGTCTTTCTTTACGACAGCCGTCCAGCATCGCGCCCTAGTGGAAGGCAACACGCTTGCAGGACAAATCGGCAAGTCTTGTTCAGGTTGCGTATCCCAAGCACCACAGATTCTGTGTTTCCTCCAGAATTATTGGAATGGCCAACATATTCTCGCAAACATCAATGAGAACAACGGCCGGAGTTCCAAAGACGTTAACACGATCCTAGGTTCTATTCATACCTTTGATGCGTCTGCTGCTTGCGATGTGAGGACGTTTCAGCCGTGCTCTGACGCTGGTAAGGATGACATCATCGATGATCATACTGATCGCTGATGTCAATAAAGCATTGGCGAATCATAAAGTCACTACCGATTCCTTCCGGAGTGTTTTCGCTATCAATTCAGGCATTGCCGAAGGCTCAGCCATTGCTGTAGGAAGGTATCCTGAAGACACCTATCAAGGAGGCAACCCTTGGTATCTCGCAAATATGGCAGCTGCAGAGCAGTTGTACGATGCACTCTACCAATGGAACAAAATTGACGCTCTCACAATCACAAGTATTAGTCTTGCCTTTTTCCGGGACTTCTCGTCCTCGGTCACGACAGGCACCTATGCATCGTCTTCTTCGACTTACACCACTCTCACAGCTGCGATCAAGACTTATGCAGACGGCTACATGAGCATCGTAGAGACTTACACCCCATCAGGCGGTAGTCTCGCTGAGCAATTTTCCCGCAGCAACGGGACAGCACTTTCAGCTACCGACTTGACATGGAGCTACGCTGCCTTCTTGACAGCTGTAGCTCGTCGAAACGGTCAAGTGCCAGCTTCATGGGGCGAATCATCCGCCAATTCCGTACCGTCCTCCTGTTCTGGCACCTCAGCTCTAGGAACTTATACTACACCAAGCGCCACCGCACCCTTACCTCCGTGCACAACTTTGACTTCTGTAGCCGTGACCTTCAACGTTGCAGAAGCTACTAACTTTGGCGAGAATGTGTTCATTGCCGGCTCTATCTCCCAGCTGGGAAGCTGGAATACGGCCAACGCGATAGCTCTTTCTGCTATTGACTATCAAAGTACCTATCCAAGATGGTATGGGACTGTCGACTTACCCGCAGGAACAACGTTCCAGTACAAGTATATCAAGAAAGAGAGCGATGGAAGCGTGACGTGGGAGGCTGACCCAAATAGGAGTTACACGGTGCCGACTGGATGTGCAGCGCAGGTTGAAGTTCATGGGACATGGCAGTAGGACACTGGAGACTGATTATGTATACATAGCTGTACTCTACACAAGTTCTGGTGGGCAATGGTATACATGATTGCTGTCATGCAAGATTAGTCTTACAATCATGTGGAGCTACATACTGATCGTAGAGTCGGAAGTATTGGTGCATTGATGACTCTGAATGACAGCAGTCTTGATCTGGATCTTGGTCGCTTTCGGTACGCTCAGGAATAATTGGCTTTGTGGTAAAATTTCTTAGTCTTACTATGTACTACAAGTATGCAGCTTAAAGCGAGAATTTGTACTCAATCGTTGTAAAGGTATTCATATTTATATTTGATACTCTTGACGATTTATTCTCAAGCGTACGAGGGAGGCTGGCTCGCTGGCGCCTGTATATCGAAGTCATCTTGTGACTGTGAATCTCATCGATGTCTAGTTATATCTCTTAAACCTAGAAATCGGTCTTGGGCAAGACGTTAAATTGCATCCTTGGCGACAACGTATGATCTACACCAGCTCCGTGGCTCTAAGATACGTTGTTTAATAACGTTTTATGAGGCCTTACGAGCGAGGTTAAGCTATATAAAGCTATGTTAGGGGACGAGGGGGCAACGTAGAGCTAGTACTGGTGAAGCGACGTCTCTACCCCGATATCTATAAGACCCTACTACAGAGCTAGGGGCTATGCTGAGTATAGTTCTTAATAGTTAGCCTCCCTATATAGGGTATTCGATATAAAAGACCCGAGAGCGCAGAGGGGTAAAAAGACCCGAGGGGGCTTAACGGATATATACGAGAGGATAGAACGCCGTGGCCGGGCACCTATTCTACGTATTTTCCGGATTAAACTGAGCTACTTCTTGACCTTAGTATTTAACGGTACGGGTCAGCGTAACGGGCCTGCTAAGCCTGTTCAAAAGACAACCAGGAGGGAGGAGTTCGAGTCCCTCACGAACGTGGTCTGCAGGTGCAGCCTCTGCCAAGTCTTTAAAATATACAAAATACGTCTTAAACCTAGAAATCTACTTAGTGCAATATGTGTCCAAAGATTCGACTGTGTGTGCAAGGGTTCGTTCCCCGCGTCCACTTTGATTTCCCGCCCTCCGTCCAATATTTTCCATTTATATAAACATACCGAAGTTCCGATTTGTCGAGGCTGGAGCTCTTCATTTGTTGAGTAAGCAAGAGGCTAGTCCCTTGAGCCACACTTGATTTACTTGTGCTTCTCTCTTTGAGATTAGAATGTTCTAACCGCTCTGCTTCCTTAGTAGTTCCCTCCATTGGCCAGCATGCACACCTCGGAATGGGCCATTGTGTGACGCCTAACCAAAGTGCTTTTGACGCAGCCCGTGGAGATTTGGCATAGTATGCGTGCTTGTAGTCAAGGGTAGTCCCTCCCATCAGCGAACGTGGCCGTGCAACGAGAACCGGATTGCTCCCTCGGTCTTCACACACCCACCAATTCCCTTGAATGTCAGTCAAGATCCGCTCGACTATTGGATAAGGTCTCTGCCCCAGCAATGTCCTATAGTAGTGAGAGTCTACTGCTCGTGGACATACGCTACATCGACATTTGAGGCATCCCTGCAAGCGCGTGTCGCCTTCCATGACACATTCTCCACAGTGTAAGCATCGTAGTACTGTGAATTCGAACCATAGAGGACGATCTTGCGGTATGTCAATGAATGGAATGAGTGGCGCTAAGGCATCAGTATAGCTGAATTGCTGCCTCAAATCCTTATGGCAAATCACTCCAGGACCCCACGAATACAGGTGCTCTCCATCCAAGGGTACGGCATAGTGACCCGAGTGTACAGCATCATGCTTTTGCATCTGGGGTACAGCATGGATTGCTCGGGCTCGCCAACTTTTGGTACAGCTCTCGAGGCAGTAGAGATCGATCGTTCGTCCCTGATAAGATTTCTCTTTTGCGTCTGCGGTCTTGCACAAGGTACATGCGCGGAGTTCCGTTCGTTCCGATCTCTCTAGGTCTTCACGAAAGTACCGATTGATAAGCCATTTCTCGCATTTGGTAAATGTCGTGCGATCTACACTGACTATTTTGCGGAAAGAGCGACTGGTACTTTTGAGGCACATCGCTGAGACAGGATCAAGTTTAGCTGCAATCTTGATCCACAGAGTGCTCGGGAGCCTATTTATTATCCAGTGATCCGTTTTATTGGGAAGGTGAGAAGTCAAGGAGTTGAGCATGCGAGTCTTAGGCTTGACCAAGCCTTCCAACTCCTTTGGCCCCTCCGCATCGACCATAGTCAAGGACGACAAGCTGTGGAGAGTCTTGCTGTAAACCATAGCGGATGGTTTGCAGCCGTTCCTGTGAAGAGAAAGATTATTGCCCATCGCAGAGTGCTTGATATATTTGAGAGTAAAGTCGCGATGAAGCCGATTTTGTACGGACTGATCGGATGTACGCGGGGAACGTGAGCTCGATAAGCTTCCTCCTTTTCCCGGCCAAGAGCTTGGTGTATGAAAACATTCACTTAGCAGCGATGAGGATTTTCATGGCTCGTAGTGGTGTCTCGCACATAAAGACATTCTGAAAGTCGCGGAGAGGTCCAACGCCGCGTCTCGTGCTTATGTAGTCAGTAGACGATGATAACGGAGGTCAAATTGCCGTGAGGGACTACAGTGTGGGCTTACAGATAGCGTAGGAGTCGGAAATATAAAGGAAGACATGGCCATTTGATGAGACATAGAGTGAAGATGCCACCCAATGATGGGTTTTGTACCCGGTTGAGGAATGCTTTTTCGGCAAGCTAAAGATAAATTTGGCAAAGGAACGGCTGATGCACCCACTGCTGTGAGTGGACAAAATAAAGCCTTCAGCTTTATCGTTTGCAGACCTCAAAATATAGGATAAAGAGGACTTAAGACACTTCAGTCGATCCTGCTTGACCCACCTAGCTGCTTGTGACGCCGTCTGGCCCAACTAAGCTCATCACCCTGCTGCTACTGAATCGACTGCAAGCACCATGGATTCAGCAGCTGCAAGGTCTGTATGGACATCATTTTGCTGTCGCGAAGCGTCCGAAGCCCGCTAATATCGCGCCATATCTTTCGGCAACGATACCAGAGGCCATGAATGCATGGGCAGTCTGTAGGACTATCAACGAAGTATTGCTGACCGCCAGTATTTGAGTGTGATGCAGCCTTAGGTAGAGAGGTTGGTGGGACGATAGCAGAGGGTACCTTCCGGGTAGGCTTCCCCTAAGAAATCCCCCTAAAAATGTCTGCTGTGGGGAGGAGTCCTGATTGAAGATGTCTCGGATGTCTAATTCAGATAGGACGGCTAGGGGAGCTAAAATCTTGTGGGTCTAACATCAATTATCTCATACCCGGCCTGGAACCTTTTCATCTGAACTTCCATGAGGGCCAGAAATCGTTCATCTAATTAATGGTAGCAACATTCTCCTTTCAGGCGGGGCTTTGCTCGCGTCCAAGCTTCCAATGGAAGAAGTTTTGCACACACTATCAGCCGGAGTCTACCGCTAGTAGCCGCGGATAGCCAGGCCCCAATGACCTCGAAGCATCAATCTTCCATTTACGGCATCAAGAGTGAAGGTGTGAAGCATGGCTGGGTTCCTGGAAGTGTTGTGCAAACGACCTGACGTTCTCATATCAGCAAGAAGACCACCTAGGCGTATCGGGAAACGGTCAATGGGAGAGATGTGGTCCATTCGCGGAGCTACCTCTTCCCCAGGATTTGAAGGGCCGATACTACTGTCTAGTGCTCACACCACAATTCACCTTAGCGTTGGTCCGACGTCGGCACGCTGAGAAGTTTTGAACGTGATGGTGATGGAATGAGTCGTCTGCTATGAGTCTCGTCTGCTGTTCATTTGTGCTTTTCCTTTCAGGCTATTGTCATTCCTGCCTCAATGAAGGATCATGGAATTTGCTTCCTCGAAACCCGGGGTAAGGGAGCATGCCCAACCGCTTGACTCAAATGCCCCACCATCAATTGTCACGAATGACAAACCATCTAAGCCAATCTCCAGTTCACCCTATCTAGACGTGCCACTTCAATCTGCGTTTGCAAGGTCATCCGATAGCATCTCTGATTCATCCTTGTACTCTGCAGACAATGAAAATGAAAGACGTACGGGACGTCTACTTTTACCGACTCCTGGAGTTCGTCTATCATCGAGATCTCCTGCTCCTCCAACGACATGGAAGGGCAAGATTCAAGCCTTCTGGGTCAAGAACAAAGGCTTAGCACTAGTCATGCTAGCACAGCTCTTCGGTGTCATGATGAACGTAACAACACGACTATTAGAAATGGAGGGTAGCCACGGACCCGGAATGCATCCATTTCAAATTCTCTTTGCACGTATGACAGGCACGCTAGTCCTCAGTGGCACGTATCAATGGCTGGCCAAGGTCGAGCATGCTCCGTTCGGGCCCAGAGGAGTGTGGAAGCTCCTCATTTCACGGGGTGTAGGTGGGTTTTTTGGAGTATATGGAATGTATTGTAAGCAAACAATTCCCCTGTACCCTCACACCTCCGAATACATCTTAATCATCTAAACCCAAGACT
>JASZXT010000116.1:0-43534 GCA_035521555.1 Lecanoromycetidae sp. Uapishka_2
GGTGCGGAGAAGGGCGGTGTAGAATTCCAGAAGGGTTCTTTGAGGGGCGTTGGATGTCGAATTGGTGGGGGCGGAGAGGATGGCCGTTTCGAGCGGTCCTAGGTATGTGTCTTGTAGGTCTGATGAGGTTAGAACAAGAAGGTATCTCAGGGACTGAAAGGTGCTTGCCTGTGAATGGATGGATCGGGAGGTGTGTGAGCAGCTCAAGGAGCGTGCGTTGGTTTTGAAGGCCGTCCCATTTGGGGAGGTATCGCTCGAAGAATGTTTGGACGGATTTAGGCAAAATCTAGATCCTTCAGCGTTTCTGTATACTGGGTTAAGTCTTGATATTCCTACGTTGGCGTATCTTGTATAAATTAAAACGGAATCCAATGTTTCAGAAAGTGATTTGCTAATACCGTGATCGTTCGAATGTGTCTCAAGGTGCTGGTCAAAGATGGGAGAAAGGCATTCATCAATTAGGCTTTGACTTCTTTCTTCGGGCATCAATGCCAGTCTTCTTTGAAATGTCCGATCTCTAAGGTCAATGGGTTTAAGATCTGACAGATCAATCTTCTCAAGACGTTCCACATCTTCTTGGACCTCTGCGGAAGCCGACTTTGTACCATGTCGACTTTGAATTTTGGACAGTTGCAGGCCCCATTCAGGATCTGGATGTGCAAAGTCCCCTGAACGCTTGTTCACTCTCCCAACATCTAATGTGCCTGGAGCGTACTTTTCGTAGGTATGCATGAGCTGGAGAAGAGCAGGCTCTAGACTAACAGTAGTTGAAATATCTTGTAGCCTCTGCAGGCGAAATGGCTTGACATGCTTTCTTCTTGTGATACGCGCGAGTAGATTGCATAGGTCCGCGTGAACATTGGTTATGCTAAGCATATTAAACAATACTGCATACCATTTGGAGAGCCCTGATGGCTCTTCCACATAATCGGAAATTATGATGATCCATCGGAGCAGCAATTGTTGAGTAGAAGCCGAAGCTTTGCGCGTTCCATAACCTAGAGAACCAACCACAAGAGAAACAATTTCAGATGGGACTCTGCCAGCCGGGTACAAACACTTGATGAGCGCGTTTTGACTGGTTTGGTGCAGAGAACTTGAGCCAGCTATCGCGTCCAGAAGTGTTCTTAAGACTTCCTCAGGTAGACCGTGCTTCTCAGCGTGTGCATAGATCACGTCTATGGAAGGCTCCAATTCAGCATGTCTTTTCTTCGAAGGATTCTCCGATGCCGAAGACATGTGGTCAATCGCCCGTTGGACTGCCAAAGGAAGATGTCCCGTCTCTATCAGCCTCGCTCCACCCCCGGTTGCGAATGCTTGGCCTTGGTCTGAAGGTATCCCAGGCATCTTGAAAGTATCTCACAGCACTTATCGTATTCCACAATGCTTAAATAGAGTGTGAGAGACACAACTTAGAGTAAGAAGGGTTGGCGGCTCGGTAGTCGCGTTTAGAGGAACTCTAACAAGTCACGCGTTCGACGACGCCATTACGCCACTTGTCTCCCACCGACAATACAATTCAGTCTTAGACCTTCGTTGCCTTCTACGTGGTGTCTCCCATGATACGCTGTGCCAAATCTTAAGGAGATGTATGAGGACGACACCTTGACAACTTTCCCACCCTCAGGACGGAAATTTCTACTCCTGTCTCATTATGTATCTAGTCCATGTAGTCCCGTTTGTGGGCCCACTTTGATTTCCTTCTGTGAGGAAGCTTGCTTCGGTGCTGACAATGATTTGGCATTTTGCTTTAGCTGCCTCAGCCGGTTTCTTGGAGCCTACCTCAAGTAGATTCTCCGGGCTGTAAAGGATCTGCTTGGCCATCTCTCTTTGCACCAGTACGAGCTCAAGTCCTAAATGACGCGAGTCTTAAGCAAGGCTTTTTGAAAAAACCTATTGAGGCTTTTGCGGGTAAGCGTCAAAGGCCTCCAAAGGCCCTTCAGCTTTCAGGGTCGCAGACCTATCACATACGATCATGCTGAATCCGGTAATTGTCTTCGGACCAATGCTTCAGCTCCCCAAATTGCTGACTCCCGTCCTCTACGGACAATTCTCTCACAATAGTCGGTCGCAGCCATGTAATTTTACAAGTTACAAACGTGTTGTTTCCTGCTTACACTCTCTGTATGGATCCTCAAGCAGTCAGGTACTAGCAGAACTACTCTTAGGTGACTGCAGTGGTAGATCCAATTCTGATTCTTTTTAATACATCCAGCGTTGTTTTTCAGGAAAGACGATTGACCATTAAGCTCCAAGAGTGAACTTGAAAGCTGCGAAACACAGTCACTTGGTCTTCGAGGTGTTCAGCCCATCATCGTGTCGGCACACCACCCATCATGGACTGTTCCACCGTTCAAGGATTAGGCGTCAGCCTCTTTCATGCGCGTATGGAATTAAGGTACGATGCAATGGGCTTACACACAGATGGCCTTGATGGTGTGGGTACAAGGCCTTTTGGACGCATGGCCATACTTGCGCCAGATCGTACGTCGCAAATAAATCTCATGTCTTCTCCAAGCGACAAGGCTGTGTGGAGGCCCATGCAAGAAGGGTGTCGGAAAGGCACGTGCCTAGCGCAAAAGTAAGGAGGATCTGTGCCAGATCGTACGTCGCAGCTGAACCTTATATCTTCCCTAAGCGACAAGGCTGTAAAGGGGCCTGTGCAAAAAGGATATCGGAAAGGCACGTGCATAGCGCAAAAGTAAAGAGGATTCGTCCCACCCATTGGACATACCCGCTACCCAAGCAGCCGAGCAATTGGCATTCGAGGATCCCCGTGAAGAACTATGTCTCCCTTTCGTGTGTATGTGTTTACGAACGACAACATCAACGACCTTTGCCTAACAAATTTGGAGCTAATTCATCAGATGATGGGCCATCCGCACGTTTTTCCATGCTGACCTCGGGTTTCGGATATATCTCGACTTTCCTGAGCACATTGATCGGATACCACTGACTGCTTGCCTTGATGCCATTCATCGCTAGACGATGCAAGATTGGTAAGTAAAGTCTACATTGGTAATTCTCAGCATTTCGTTCTTCCGCTCGAAAACTTCCCTTCCAATACTGGCTTATGCTGTCTGATGTGTTAGGTTGGTCTGGTAGTGGACCGTTGTACTCAGCCTCCCAATTTGCGCTCCAGGCATTTACTGTTTTGGAAGAGCGCACGGCCAGTCATTTTGTGAAACTTTAGATTCACGCTACAGACATTGTTTCCGTTCGCTTTGTGGTGCTGCCGTCTGTCGATAGACATGCACCTTTGAAACAGGAAAAATACGACGATGGACAAGTTCAGAGGCCAGCATATGGCAATGCGACTGGGCTAGTCTGTCGTTGCAGAACACGTTAACTATTAGCAAGGGGTACCAAATGTCTACCTGCTCTTTGTGCTTTGATCTTCGAAATACTACTCCAGGAGCTAATTGTCTAAGTAAGCATCAATCGAAGCTCTACGATTATCTACCACCTGGTGTTCTCCGCTTCAGTCCTCGCCTCTCTGCAAACTCTACTAGGAAAAGACAAACACCCGTTTCCAGATAGAGAAAGCTATGAAGACGTATCTTCTACCCTTGGCGTCACTCATATTCTTCGAATCCATATCCACGCTCAGCCTCCCTCGAATCTTTACACCCAAGCCATGCGAAGCGGACAGTGCCTTCTCGACATGGTTGTCAATTCTCGCTCATAAGATCATGGCAGAGGGCAGCAAAACCGCCCCTGTGCTTCGCGGAAATACGAAGCGTAGCCTTGGTCGGAAGTTTGGCGCAGAAAGTAGTAATACCGTGACCCGTCTTCGAACCTCTTGATACTGATACTGATACAGGTCTATACCATGCAATTGACAAAGATTCCTCTGAGACCAATGATACGAATGACACCAATGAAATTACCGACCCCGTTTCCAACTGGGTAGTATCTTCATTTGCAGCTGCGGCCTCCAGCTCTGTCTTTGCTTCATCTGACCCTACAGCTGCCGCCTACCCTACGATCACTACGGACTACCTTGGCCCTACTGAGACGATTAGCGGCTGGGTTTTCGATGGAGTCGCAGCTCTAAGCTCTACATCTGCTATCTCTACTTCCACAACCACTGCTTGGGTCGATAAGGGCTGGATTTTCAAGGAGACAAGTCGTATAGGCTAGTTGCCTTGTACAGATACTTCAATCAGGTAGTCCTGGCATGTTTAGATTATTGAGCGTACTGGAGGCTTAGACGTGCATGCATTGTCGGATGTAAGGAGAGAGCTTTGATCACGTAAAAGACTAGTGTCGATCATATCAGTCTAGCTACGCTCATTTGAGCGCGCCAGCGAGGCTGTGGCAAGGCTTTGGCGTGCAACGAAGCTGCCTTGAACAGTGTTTCATCTTAAGATGATGTTTTGCGCAATGCCCGGCGGGGGCATAGAGGACATGAATACTCGACATGTTCACTGCCATATCCTTCTTGGGCCCTATCTCACCAAACTGGCTAACCTCTCGACGCAAAAATCTGGGAGCTAAAAAATCTTTCGTATTAACTTCCAAAATTCTCTGGTTCCTAAACACTTTTGTCCATTACCAATTCCGGTCCTGCGAGTGTATCACTCAGCCTAAAAGGCGTGGACTCACTTACGGCAGTACCCAAGCGATGAAGATGCAACCACCATTTTCCTTGTGGGTTTTTACTTTTAGTGTCCTACTTTTCATGTTCCCGCTTTCTCAAACCCCCTTTAATCGCAACAATCCGAAGGTTGTGATGAATTTCATCAGAGCGAATGATACAACAACGTCAGTCACACCTCGACATTCTATGCTTGGGTACCTTGTAAGATCACTATGACATTTTGAAGAGTAGTGTCGAATGCTAAAATAAGATGACTGTTGATCAGTGGCTACAGCGAGCCCCAAGGCAATTAAGGGAGCCTTGAACACCCCAGCAACATTTGATATGGTGAACTCACATGATAAGAAATGAAAATTGAAAGGATCAAGAATGTCCAGTTGGAGTGGCGGCGTTGACCAGATTATACGTTTGCCTCCCAAGGCTTGATTTGTGATTTCGAAGAAGGGAAAGGACATTAAATCTGTTCCATGTTGAATTAGTACATGGCTTAGATGAAGGCACCATTATAATACTTTTGTCATAGCTACGGTACCGAAGTCCGACCAAGTCTAGATTGAATGAGGCAGTGAAATTGGAAGAAAATCCCACAGCTCTTGGAAAACGTATGATGCCTCAACGCGGAGGGTATCATGACCGCAGCTGGCTGAGGAATTGCCTGCTTCTGCCTGCCTTATTTGTGCAAAGTCCGTGCGCGCACGTATCAATGGTGGCGTTGGTATTGCCGCCCAATGAACCATGGTTTCATAGGAGTGTTCGAGACAGATTCAAAATCTCCAAAAGGCTCCCAGCTTTGTACCTCCCACCGTCCTGTAAAGTTTTCGAAGTGTCACATTTACACAGGCACAATAGCCTCAGATGGAGTTTATAAATTCCTCCATATTCCCTTGGGTGACCTTTGACGGAGCTGATCTTGTTGTTCCCTCCTGCCAATACATCAACTACACAGGAGAGCTTCAATACCTTGAAAATGGAGGTGCTATCGTAGTCGGACCACCGGTCGTAACAAACACCAGTTGTACAAAGGTGTGCAACGATAGCGTATCACTTTTCACATCACAGACCAACAATCTGGTAGCCTGCGGTCTATGGTTGACATGGCTTAGCGCATACACCTTCTGGGGTTCCGAGAATGACCTTCTCTTTAATCAGAATCCCTCTTCGACAACCCTCTTAGAACATTTTCACGATGTCGGCTTCGACATCAGTGTCCTCGAATATGCTTCCTCTTACGCAAATACCATCGGCGCATGTCTCCAGCTACTCTATTATAACGCTAAATTCTTTACTTTTTCTGACGATGGCACCACAGCAGCGGCCTGTACCACAGATGTACTTTTTCCGTTCGGTTCTGACACAAATTCGTCCGCTCCTGTGACAACGGCTTTACAAAACTGCCTTGCTGCGATCTGCTCACCGATCACACTGAACCCTGACCTTGCTGGGATAGGAGTAAGTCTGTCATATACATCGAAAGGTGGTAACGCGCTTACTATGAATATCACTATAGGTAATCGCATCCTTCTTGATACAGTCAGGAATCTGCATTGTTGCGCTTGTTGCCCTCCTTTCCCTTGAAAGGCTGTCCCTTTCCGGGATGGTGACCAGAAATGTCCACGCAGCACTAATCGCAGGCCTGGTCGATTTCCACAAGATCCAATGCTTCTTCTCCAGCACAATCCAGATAACGGCGCTGATCCTGTTTCGAGAGTCACAGGTCAATAGTGCTCAAGACACAGCTGCTATCCGAAGCTCCTATCAAGACTTTTTCGACACGTCCATCCTTATAGTTTTGGCAACTAGCGCATTCATTCCTATCACATTTACTTTAGCATGTATCAGCCGCTACGGACGCCAATCCAGATATCTGCTATTATTGTCACTCGTGACAATCCTGCTGGGGACAGCGACACTTGTATGTTCTTACATTTACGCTCACGACTACGGCATACCCTACAGCCTTTACTCAAGTAACATGCAGATCCCTTATCTATACAACAACGATAATTACAATAATGTCAGCGTGGTTCCGACAACCTGTAAGATCAAGGGAAGCGTTGGTGACTCGTTATACCCTCTCTGTGGATCGTCAAAACTCGGACATAATTTCATCGGGCCTCGTACGGTAGCCAATCACTGGATATGGGCCGCATGGGCTAATTGTGTGTTATGGTTCCTAATCTGTACGGCAAGATACTGCTATGGCGACAAGAACAACCACCTCAGATCAGATCAGAGTCGCCTTGATAACGTCTTTGCTAGACAAACAAGAGTCAACACCCTCCTCACATTGTTATGCAAATATCAATCTGGAATGATTGTCTTCCTCGTCACATGGTCTTTGTGTTTCGCCTCCCAGTTCTACCTCTTCAGCGTCTATTTCAAACACTCTGTCATCTCAAAACAATGGTCTTTCGGTCAAATCATTGCAGTGACTGTTTGGGTCCCTTCCATCGTGGAATACATCTATATCGAATATAGTGAGTTAACCATATCTCTCGAAACCATACATGATTTCATCGCTGAACTATATTAGATGGATTCGAACAAGCTTCCAAATATAGATCTCCGGCACCCCTTGGAGGAACAAGCCCATCAACACAGCGGACAATCAGCTTCGCTACGTCTCACAGCTTGCCTACAACGATCGGAAGTAAAGTATCAACTTCAAGCTCGCAGAGCGATCACACGCGCCTAGATTACCCGATGAGAGCGTACCGTGAGCTAGGTCTGTGACCTTAACATTCAATCACAAACCTCATAGATGATGGATGCAGCAAGGGAAACTTTCAAACCAAATTTAGAAACAGAGCCCCAAATATCCGTACTGCCTTTCATAATTATATTTGAAGTTTTCGCTGCGTAGAGTACCACGTCCGAATCCGAAAATCAGAGGAGCTTTGATGTTGTTGCTGTTTTTTCTTTGGATATTGCAGCTCTGCTGTATGAGAAACCTCGTCAGGATTTGGTGAAATTGAGGAAAACTTTACTATCACGCCTCGAGTAACCATTGTAGTTTGGCGCATAAGTCTAGAAGTCTTACATCGTTATACGAGTAATGTGGTGTCATATTTTTTGGGCAAGTTTCTTTTGAGGAGTCGCATTCTCAGGACTAAAGCATTTCAACCTCCCAACGAACCGCACACAGCAGCGCTTATAGTTCGACTCCATACACTTCTTTGACAACGACTGACCCCTCTGACTTACCACTTCCCCCTCAATTTTTACATACGCACTCACTTTCTGCTCAAAATAGCGAGAACACAGCAAACACAACACCGATAAACCCAGCAGCCACACCAACTCGTCCAAACCCACTCCGTCCACCAAGGGGAACAGCAACCGTACAAGCCCCACTCGTACTCTTCCCCCCCGTTGCTCCCGCCGCCTTCGAAGCCGTACTCGTCGGCACTGGTCCATACGTCTTCGCCGCCCCATCAAAACTAATACACCCCGTCGGCAACGAAAACGACTTATCCAACAAAGCATACGGCGCATCCTCTTTCAATATATACTTTCCCAACCCCACCTGAGCATCGGCTGTAACACCAAGTTGCAAATCCACAGATGCGTCGATGTGGGTGAGCGTGTCAAAGATGTCGTTGATTACATCGTTGGCGATGGCGTTGTTGGTCACGTTCTCGCAGTTTGAGTTTACATGGCTGACGGTTGAGAGGGTGGTTGTGATGGTTGGGGCGTTTAGGAATACGCCTGCGCCGGCGATGGCGTCGCCGCCGAAGAATGAGATGCCGAGGAGGAGCTGGGGGATGAAGCCGCCGACCAGGGTGAGGGAGACGTCGGGAAGTTGGGCTTGGAAGGGGAGGGCGGTTACGGTGGTATGGTCGCTGTTTGAGTACGTTAGCTAGGGGTTTCTGGTGATAGGGGTGGATGCTTCTTACAAGCCGGAGTAATTTGATTGGCTGGTTTCGTTGATGTTGAGGACGAGGTAGGAGTCATTCGGGATCTGTATGTGTTCTCAGCTTTTTATTTCCCGGCTTTGAGGGAGTTGGGATGACTGACAGAAACTTCGAAGCCGTATGAGAAATCTAGCTCGGCGGAGAGTTTGACTCCTATCGACAGTTGAGGCACAAGTTGAGGTCCAACGGAGGCAATTCCAGGTATCTTTACGCTAAGTCAATCACCTCCCCTCGCCCGCTGCAACGTAGGTCATATGCTTACCTGAAAAGGGGTCAGAGGTATCGTCGGCAACGGCGCAGTGAAGGTTTCCAAATTGGTCGATGCTGTGATGGAGCTCTCAAGCTCGATATGTGCGCCAAAATCATTGGATTGGAACCGAACATAGCCATGGTCAACGAATTCGTACGCACTTTCTGTTGCATTGATGAAACCATCCATCCCGTTGCTACTGGAATTGAATTGCCCCATGGTCAAAGAGCCGGAGATGAGATTAATGTTGCCTTGGACGGTGCAGTTTTTACATTTCACATTGAAGCCAGCTGGTCTGCCTTAGTGTCAGTATACCTTACTGATGTCGATTTGATCAGAGAAAACTTACATATCAGGCCCGTGAACAGATAACGATGGATCTGGCGGTAGGATAGCCTTATCAATCAACGAAGGATTGAAGCTTGCAGTCACATTGGTCTCTGTAGGTGTAGACGTGGGCGCTGCTGGATATGTCGGGGCCGCAGTCGAGGAGGCCTCGGCTGCAGCCGTAGTCGCAGCAGCCTGGCGCGGCCGAAGCTCCCCATGTCGTCGCTGCGTCAGCCCTTCTTCGCTCTCTCCGAAGTCGAGTGTTAGGGAGTTGAAGGTGTGCTTCCAAGGAACGCGAGAGGTGGAAAGGATGATGAGATGGTCTTTGATGTGGATAGCAGTCTCGGATACGCTGTGATTATTAGCGTGTTGTCTGCATGGAGAGATATGGTACTTACAAGTGTGGATCCCGTTCGCCATCTTCATTGCAACCTTCGTGAGACGTGATTAGAAGGAATTTTCCTACACTACTGAATGTTTCGTGGGCGTGGTTGAAGGCTGTGGATGAGCTAAAGTACAAATATACTCTAGAGTCAAAGCAATCGATCGCGCCGATATGGTGCTCGATGTCCTCTAACAACAGGGTCGGTGTCTTGAAACCCATTGCCAGCTTAGCCCCGAATTGTGAATCAGAAGCATCAGTATCTGCTTCACAGTGGGTTGCATGTTAGCGCCGCAAGGTGTCGATGGTGGGCCGCTCACCATCGAGATAATGCAGTTGATGATCGTAGCTCAAACCACCCTTCACGTCTCTGCGGCCAAGCTTGTCGCTCCTTTTGGCCGCTCTCAACTTCCGCTCGGGGACTGTTAGGTCATTGGACACTGGATCACGGACAGCAATGTTCTGTGGATTCAAAGAGTCCACTAGGAGGCTTGCACAGAGAATGAAAAAAATGGAGCATAAAGCTTTGGCCATATTGAAAGCAGCGAATGTTGATGGTCAGTACGATCGAAAATTAGGATGAGAGATCCAAAGACTTTGCAATCTGTGAAATCATTCGGGGGTGTGGGACCTTTTCTCGATTTCTATGTTCACACATACTCGCAGCCTTGCATATCCTACGACGATCGAAAATCAGAGGCACAACCATAGTACGGGAGAAGCATCGCCCCGCATCGCCATGCACGGTCCAAGCAGCATAAAACAGACCTAACAACATGTCGAAAAGGATTCGATGTTGCATCGGTAGTCACTTTGGGCAATGCATGGACTCGAGACATCTCCGGACCGACGTCCCAACGGCACAGTCGAACTTAGCGAGCTGTGAAACGAAAATCAGACAGCGGCTGTGCGCCATGTTGCAATTTGGGCCAATGGCGGTGGCTTGTTGCATGCAGGTTGCCGTGCAATGATTGCTGGCGTTGGGGGCTGAGCGGCAGTGTCGTTAGCGATGATTTGAAACAGAGGCCTGATTCAAAATTTAGGTCCTTTGCGATGGTGGTCTCGGCGTTGATCTCGTTGTATTGATTGTCGCTCGGGTAAATCTAAAATGTCGAAGTCGTCTTTCTATCCTGGTGGATCATTACTATGAATCACTGATTGCATTGGAGAGGCTGTATTGTGCATAGTGACGGCGCAGTCAGCCAGCTACGATCCTAAGGGATCGTAACTTTTTGGAGATGATCTGCAATAATCAGAGAAGACTGAAAAGCTAAAAGCCCGTCTCCTCATAATAAAGTTGGGGCACAAGAAGACAACTCCGACAACGTCCAAACCTCTACGGTCGAGGGTTTCAAAAAGATGATCCCAAACACTAGCCCATCTTTGATTGGAAGGGACGCATCTACTTGCAGGGATACCAATCCTTTCGGCTGTGCTTATGCATACGGTAAGCCGAAGGCGCTTAGCGTGCGAACCGGAACGTCTTTGACAGCTCGCAGATTCATATAACGATAGCGCAGAGCTGTGCTATGTGCCTTGTATCCCATCACCAGATCGGAATAGCGTAGTTTCAGGCCACAGGAAAGGTGAATGGGAAAGCCCAATTCATGCGGAAACTGGGACGGAAGTTACTCGAGGCTTGAAAGAAGCCTTTTGACTTGAGAGGTTGCTCCGCTAATGCCGCTTTTTGCTACGAATTTCAGCCTTTCGAATGGTGGTGTTGAGTCGAGCCTTTTGATTTTTTTCCTAATAGTCATATAGAATGTCGAACAGCAAATCGTCATCGCTTCGATATGGGTTGCTCGTCAACATGTTAGACTCTCATTGCCACGTCGAGGTGCAATTTCGCTCCATCATAATCTTCAGGCATTCTTGTTATACGTTCTGTTTTCACTGTCTTGGGTCAACGCTCTTATTCTCTCGATTGCGAAACGAGATTGTTAATGTACGATGGAGAGAATGTTATGAAGCTAAAGCAGGCAATAATTTGGAAGTGAGCACTATGTCAACAAAAGAAGGAAATGTGAGCAAGGGAAATGGTTCTCTAATTTGATTGCTTTCCCTGCATGTCTGACGAATGTGAACTTGTCACGCCCAAAACCTACAAGTGCCAAGCCATGGGTTTCACATCCTCCAATCTTCTCCTTCTTAGCGAGTGTTTTGCATAATCAGCCATTCTTCATATCACTCCTCTTGTCCATTACTTCTTTTTTTCATCTGTTCACTCATCAGTCGCCTGAAACACGGGTCTTGGGTAGAGAACTCGCCTCCGCAGCCTTGAGCCTACCATCGTTCAACATTTACAGCCGGGCTTAAGCCCGACCTGTCTTGACCCCTCTGCCCGAAGCTTTTTTGTCATGAGAAGCTTCATCAGGGTCGATGCGAGGCGTCGTCAGAATTCCCCTCGGCGGGATTTCTGAAGCAGCAGCCTCGCTCATTGCGAGGTTTCCAAACCGTCAATCTATGTCAATATCAGCCTTTTCTCATGATCATTCATCTAACCATTGTGACTCACCGTCATAGAATTCGTCATCGTCACTAACGTCAGCCAATTGCTCTAGATTGAGCTTGTATCGAAGCATAGCCCCAATACCACCAAAGCCTTTCACAAATTGATTACCCTCGCTGGAACGGTCAGAGACAAACTCAAGTGCGGCGCCGAAGTCTTTATAGCTCTCTGCTAGCCACTCGAGGAAAGAGCCTTGCTCAACGAGATCCATTTCCTGCCCAGTCTCCTTGTCCATAAACATCTCACGATTTTGATCTTGACCTTTGCCGGTATGCAAGATGATTTGTGAGCCGGTAGAGGACTTCAGCACCCAGCGTGTAATCTCGAGGTTCTCATATACTATGAGGGTCTCACAGGCACCAGCTTCTAGCGCTTTAAGTGTGTCATCTGACATTATGTTAGCTTGTTTCACGTCATTCGACGCAGATAATGAAGACGAACCTATTCCGTAGCATACTTTGCCGCTATCGACGTTGATCTCTTCGAAGTAGCGATTGATTAATCGCTTCTCTTGGATGAATTTCACGTTGGACAGTGTCTCTGCAGCCAAGTCAATTGCTTGGTTGAAACCATTCTCACCTCCGTAAGATACGTCCACGACCTTTATGACCTTGCTTTGGAGGCGGTTATCAAACATGTCCGACTGATTGAGGTCATTCTTGAAGTCCGCACTTCCCGCGAGGACGAGACCTGCCACATTGACTTTGTCCGCTGTAATGTAATTCTGGACTGCCAATTCTGCGACTTTGCGGACATAGTTGTGACGCTTCTCTTCTCGAAGACGGGCGAAACGCAAGGCTGACTGTCCACCGCGTCCGTGCTTCTTGGGTAAGTCGACGGAGAACTTATGGACCACGTCTCGAGTATTACCACTGAGCGTTCCAAAGAGCGCTCCGTTGCCGTCCATGATGATGAAACCAAACTTCTGATCAGATTCGAGCAGCTCACTAAGGGCTTCCGTGTGGAATTTGTTATCACAGAGGTAGAGAGAGGTGTTGATGGGTTTGAAGGGCTCAAAGTCAATGTTGATCTTCCTTTCCTTTCCTTCAGAGGTTATGATTTCACCACAGTAGACGACAAGGCCATTGGGTGGGACCTTATTGTATAATTTCAGACGCTGCTGAGTGGATGTGATTGCCGAGAGAACGGAGAGACGGTTGACTCGAGACTTGATGTTGGAGGCGGTGCCGAATTCTTCAGCCAACATACGTGCTGCTCGCGAGACTTGATCTTTTGGGCTTTGACACAAGGTGTCAGCGACTTTTATACATGGCGTCTTCCCTGTGAATGGAGGATGGTACTTACGGAATGATCAGGCTGATCATAGAAGTTCCATTGCCGCGAGCCTGCTCGAGCCTCTTGATGAGTCTGTATGATTGCTCAATTAGCTTCACACTCATAGAGTCGGTTCGAAAGTCCCTTACTTCTTCACCTTCCATATCTCGATGTTCTTCTCGGCCTCGTTCGCCTGTGGGGCGCTCATTGTGAGCGAACGTGTACTGTTCCTTGTACAACTTGCGAGGACAGTCTGGGTCTCGTGGGCGTTCTCGTGATCTCGAGAAGGTCTCTCTCATGCAATAATGGTTTGCACTTGCTGTTGCCGATAAGTAGCGATGTTCGAGGGTCTGTAGGAGGAAGTGAAATATATGAGAAATTCTTTGAAAAGGTCCGACATGGCAGATCTTCGGATTCTCGAAGCGACGACAAATCTTGGCAAGGCTGAAGCACGTGCAAAAATCTTGTCACAATGACTCGGATTTTTGTTTGAGTCATCCTTACCGTTACTCATCCCTTTTCATCCCTTTTCTACTAATCTACCTTCGCCTGTATCAACATTGAGGTATCATAGCATGTTATACTCCTACACAAATGTGGAGCATCTTTTACAGTCGTGATGAGGTCATATTGAGTTTTGCGAGCATCAACATCTCCGTCGACAGGGATGACGCTGATTGGTCCAAAGTCTTATCGCATCTTCTAGCAGTCCCCTCTTCCCCCACCTAGGTGCAAAACAAATCTTAGTGCAATTCATCTCATCTTGACATGTCCAATATCACCTTAATGTAGTGATCATTCGCCCAATCTTCATCCACATTGCGACAAAAGACTTTCTCTTCTCATCTCCTACGAGCCTTGCAGCTGGAACCAATTACCCAATCTCCTTCTCATATTGTCCCTTCTTCTCTTCTCTTCATTCATAGCTCCTGCTTGCCTACTCTGCAAAACATTGCAATAAGCCAATTAAGTCTTCAAGAAGCTTGCTTGGCTTCCATTCTGTTACATACTTTACCACACACTAAAGATACATTTTTACTCATTTGAGTGGCCTAATGACTGGGAAGAGGCTGTTTACTCTCGATCCCCTGTATCGTTTGCAATATACCATACACCTTTGATGATGTGATGCCCAATCCAACGTCGAAGAAGCCGCTCAATTGGGAGGACTATGAGCATGGGAGGTCATCCAGACACGGCTCTGATGCTTCTCTGGGAAGCCATGTGCATTTCGACGAACCCTCGCCTTCGGCCACTTCAGATCGCCTCAACATTCCCCGGAGGAACGATGACGGCAGTAGTGGCCCTGAACAAGGCGACTTGCACAACCTACACCGTCGAAGGTAGAAGATGCTCCAATCGCCCCCGGATCCTTTTGCCACAAATGTCCGTTATGCAAAGCTAATCTGTCTCTACTCCCAGATCCTCTATGTCGATGCGCATAAGCTCCATCACCCATGCTGGTGGTGTCAACAGTCTTGAGAACTTTGCTCGCTCCTGGTCACGAGCTGCTGGATTCGTGGAAATTCCCGGCCGCAAACCGTCTTTCATACTATCCCAGGAAGATGAGGAGAATGGGCGAAAATCCACAGAGCCTCCATCTTCGACAGAATCAAGGTCACTGCTCAGACAACAGTTGGAGCGGGAAGGCATATCATCAGAGGTTGTCGTTGCCGAAGACCCTACCTCATACGACCAAGATGAGGACGTTCCACCAAGGCGAGAAGCTGCAAGGTCAACTGCAGAGGAAGCGAACGATGTTCTTGAACGGCCACCATATATGCTATCACCTTCTGCATCCGGCAATGGTCGTCATGGTAGCGATGGTGTGTATGGGTCGTTGTCTTCGCGGGTCAACGAGCCTTCCATGAGATACGTTGGAGAGATCTATCAAGAGCAGCAGGCGACGGGTCACGAAAAACCAGACTCGGAGTCAGAGCCTCTACTCGTCAAAGTCGTAGAGCACAAACATGGGAAAAGAGTGCAAGTGGTGATTGGTCAATCCACAATTTATCAAACAATCTTCAACTCAGTCAACGTATTGATTGGCGTTGGCCTCCTAAGCTTGCCTCTAGGACTGAAATACTCAGGATGGCTAATTGGTATGGCCTTTTTTGCCTTCGCCGCCATCTCCACCAGATACACTGCTGGCATCTTGGCCAAATGTCTGGATCTCGATACTTCAGTGGTCGGCTTTGGCGACATTGCCTATAAAGCTCTGGGCACCAGGGGCAGCGTGGGTGTGAGTTTCATCTTCACCATAGAGTTGCTGGCAGCATGCGTAGCGCTAGTTGTACTCTTCGCAGACAGTTTGAATGCCCTCATTCCCGGCTGGAGCACCTTAGCGTGGAAGGTGTTTGGTGGCATTGTTCTCATTCCATTGAGCTTCGTCCCTCTTCGTTACCTCAGCTTTTCTAGCGTGCTGGGCATTTTTGCATGCATTGGGAGTAAGTCTCAGGCTTTACAAGAAATGTGCGTAGCGCTGACATGTGTCTAGTCGTTATCCTAATCTTCGTCGATGGCATTATCAAACCGCATTTTCCAGGGTCCCTCAGGGAGCCGGCACCCATGGCAGGTCTTTTTCCTCAGCGCTGGTCTACTCTGCCTTTGAGCTTTGGTCTTTTGATGTGTAAGTCAATTAAGTATTTTGAACGATATCAACTTAATTGCTTTAGCTCCCTGGGGTGGTCACAGTGTGTTTCCCCAGATCTACAGGGATATGCGACATCCAATAAGATATACCAAAGCCATCAATTATACATATACATTCACCGTAAGCCATCGCCATGTCACAAAAACTTTGATCTGACTATTTTCCAGTATGCTCTTGATGTTCTGATCGCAATCGCCGGGTTCGCGATGTTTGGCCAGAAAGTTCGCGACGAAGTAACTTCCAACATCCTGTTGACCAAAGGCTACCCGCAAGCGATCTCTATATGCATTGTCGTCTTCATCGCGATCATTCCCATTACTAAGATACCCCTGAAGTAAGACCTCCACGGAATTTTATGATAGTCAATGGCTAAAAAGTCACCAGCGTTGCCCCAATCAACGGTACAATCGAGAAATTCTTCGGCCTTCTCCCCCACCAACTCTCCTCATCTCGCACTTTCCTCGGCCTCCCATCCTACGTTCGCGGCATCTTGAAGATCATCATCCGAGCACTCACCATCATCATCATTGTAGTAATAGCGATTCTCGTCCCATCCTTTGATACAATCATGTCTTTGATGGGTTCAGCCATGGCGTTTAGCATATGCATCGTACTTCCGCTCGTCTTCCATCTGCGTCTGTTCGGGCATGAGATAAGTATGAAAGAGAGGTTACTAAATTGGGTTTTAATTGTCATCTGCTCGGTCATGGGCATTGTCGGCACTGTGTGGGTGTTCTTGCCGAAGCATGTTAGACAGCGCTTGGACGGCTTTTGATGTCAGCATCAGTCATTGAAAGCAGAGAGTGGCTTCGAAAGTCATATTTTATACCAGAAATGAATGGAAAGCAAACTTCCGCATCGTTCATACCGCAATGCACGACTAACAATTGACCCCTGTCCTGCAGCTCACGCTCTGCTATACAACCAATCTCCACAGACCGACTCCAAAGCAACCCACGCACCCTACGCCAATAACCACGGCACACTCAAAGCCCCCAATCGCACTCATCCTCACCAAGGACCACCGAATGCACAAACTCGCTATCTCTCACCCAACGCCTTATACCGCTAGCTACAAAGACCAGCACAATCGCCTCCACCATTCCCGAAACCCTGCTTTGGTACAACTAGAAAGTTTCAACTTCGTGATCCTCACTCCCTGTGAGATATACACTTTCGATATATACTCCTCATCACCAACACCCAATATCCATCGCTAATGCTCTACACCCACCCCCATCCTTAATAACCACCCTACCTTCTCGCAACAGCATTATCTGGAAGAATACATATAGAAATGACTTCAGGTTTTTTAATATAAGGATATTTGCTGGGCAGGGGGTTTCTAGTGGGTGTATATACCTTTTCAACAAATATATCTATCTACTGTTATCCACAAACGACACCAGCAATAACATCTCATATGAGACTTTCCACGATATCCAATTATTCCTTGAAAGGATTTAAGTGCTCTCGATGAGGTGATAGATCCATCTTCCTTTAGAGGAATGTGTCGATGTTGTTGTTGGTAAGGTATCGTTTTATCATCTTATCTGGAAATGTTGGGGAGGGTTGCCAACAGTAGGCGCTTTTTTTCTCTCACGCTTTTTTGTGGAGGGATTAGAGTAGGAGGTATGTGTATATAAATTACACAAGGGTGTGATGCAATTGTTTCATTATACGATGAGACAGAGTAATGAGATCAAAGTTTTGTGATTATCGAAGTGGAGAAATGGCGAGCTGTAGGGTAGGGCGTTGGATGGGGCGAGAGCGAGGCTTTGTTCACTTTGCAGATCGAGAAAATGAAAAGAGAGTATGTAGGGCAATGCATGGGACGATGAGCCTGAGAGGTGGAGGAGAGTATTATTTATTAGTGACCTCGATAGAAGATAGTAAGACTGGGTTTCGCATCTAAGAACAATGTCGAGCGTGTTATGTACTCAAGTGCAAGTTAAATCCAAGCCAATCTAGGAGACTCTTAAGCAAGCAAAGAGATCCAAAGCGCAATTAAGCAGCATGTACGCTCTCGCCTCGTCTCGCACTCTAGCCGTTCCCTCTCTCTTCAATCCTCCAACACACTCAAATGTGCCGCATTCTCCTCAGGCATATAATACAGCATGCCACGATGAAGAGAATGCATCCGATGATCCCAAAGAACCACCCCAACCCCGTCGTTTCTCGTCCAGGGATAGGTACGTTCATACCAAACAAACCAGTGACAAGGTTGAGAGGCACAAGGATCGTCGCTATGATTGTGATCTTGCTTAGAACCTTGTTTGTTTTGTTACCTTGAAGTTGATTATCGGCGGACAATTGTGCGAGATAATTCGTGTGCGAGCGTGAAAGCATTTTCTCAAAGTGAGACAGGTTCGACATCATGGTAACGACGTGGTCTTGAATATCGCCGAGGTAGAGACCGATCTCGCCACGGGGGGTCACAGTGTAAGACTCATTGCAGCGTTTTGCAAAGCCTTTGATCACATCCGCTTTGCCACCGAGGAGACGCATGAGAGACATTACCCTTTTGCGACAGAGGCCAATTTGTTTAAGCAATGGCCCAAAGGATTCGGCGTGGATGATGAAGACGTTATCCTCAATTGTATCGGCTTCGAGTTCGATAGTGTGGATGGGTGGACCGAAGGTGTCAACGATATCATCGATCATAGCGTAGCAGATCCAGTCTGCCGATAGGGCCATGTAGTCTCGGAGTTTGCCAATGCGCTTGCGGACATGGGCAGCGTGTGGAGATTGGGTGTAGGTGACCGTAAGGATGCCTTCACGGAAGACGACCATGTAGACGTTTACGGGCTCCATATAATCTTCGTGGTTGGGATCCATTTGGTGGAAAGAGCGGAAGCAGACGAAATAGTACTTTTTGAATAGCTCGACTTTTTCGCGGGCTTCTTGCATGATGATATCCTCGGTAGTGAGGCGATGTATGCCAAAAGCACGTTGGAAAACTAGGAGCTCGGACTCCGTAGGGTTGAGGATGTCAAGCCACCAGACACCGCCGCCGTCGTCAGGGGTGGAGAAGAGGTCGCGGGCGGTCTCTCCAGGTTGGAATAGATCAGCAAAGTCGGGTGCATGGATGGTTTGCTCGAGTTCAGAAGAGAAAAAGCTATATCGGCTGACTTCTGGCGTGTGGGAGGATTTTGGACCGACGCTGTCTGTCTCCTTCTCGTTCACACCGTCTTTGTCGTCTATGCCACTGGCGCTATCGGTTTGGACAATCTCAGACCCTGCTTTAAGCGAGCTGGAAGACGGAGTCGTGATCTTTGGGATGGTCGGCTTGCGCGAGTCGTCGAGAATCTTGGACTTTCCAATAGAGCTGGAGCTGAAGCTCAGCTTCTGGCGCAGAATATGGGGACATGTCTTGGAGGTCTCAGCTATGAATTCGTCTAGCTCCTCAAAGTCTATCTGGTGCGTCTTGGTAGGCTCATCCAGAACAGGAAAGCAAATATCATCTTCTGCTTCATGCATAGAAGCATGATCATCTTGAAGATTCACCTTGTGGACGCTACCGTTGTCAAAAGTAGGGCGTCGGCTGCGGCGGTTTGTGCTTCCTGAGACAGAGCGATGGAGGCCGAGATCAAGGTCGGACTGAGCAATGCTTCCAACGGTGTTTCGTCTCTCTCGCCGGCGTGGATCGGCGAAGGCATCGACAGAATTGGCTGGTGAGGTGGATCTCGAAGAGGGAGAAGACTCTCGAGATCGGTTGGTGGTGATAGGATTCTGACTTCTCTGAACAGTGGCTCGTCGAGCAACGGCCGGGGAGTGGGAACCCCTTCTCTCTATGATATACTCGCTCTTGCCGCTTCTATCATCGTCAATAACAGCGTGTTCGAAATCTCGCGAGAGCGTTCCTGCCTGGAGGAGCTCGCGATTGACTTGGAAAGAGTCAGCTTGTCCTCCGCTATTGGCGCTCGGGAGAACATGTCGCCCTTCGGTGGGGCTCTGCTGGCCCTGTGGACTATTCAATGTATTGCCACGGGGTCTTGTGAAAGGTTGGTCACGATGATCGTCTAGATCAGACACCGGGGTGCTAAATCTGGTCTCGAACTTCTCTGACCTTGGAGAGTCCATTGTGTCGAATCAATGTTGTCTATGTAGGCCTACAGTGGGAGCGCGGATACTCGACAATTTCTCTCGGAACAAAGAGGCTTCTACCAGTAGCTCAAGGCTTCAAGGAGCAAGAAGGGCCGTAGGCGCAGAGGACGACGCCCTCGTCGATATCCGCCTTCTTCGCCAGCTTGGGTCTGCCTGTTGTCTCAATGTTTGGTATTTTGATGTCCTCCTCCTAAAGCTATCCGAGAGTTGTGGTTACTAGTACGTCAAAGTCCAGTTATGGAGGCTTGTGGTCGCCTCCAACAAAGACCCGGAATTTTGGTCCTAGCAGAGGACGAATGAAGGACAACTTAACGAAGCGAGTCCCCGCCAACTTGATGGTAGAGCTGTAGGTAGCCAGACTTGGTGACTGCTGTTGAGGGTGAGCACGAAAGACTGTGCAAGCCTTTCGTTCTCGTAGTAGGTATATTAGGTTCTAGGGCGATTGACCGAGAGGGGAATGAACGAGTAGGTCGAGCTCTAGGTCTAGCACTGTTTGTTCTGTTTGAAGAGGGGTTGTAGACTGCGAAATTGTAGGATGCTAAAAGATGATATGTTGCTGAAGCTTAGGAAGTTAATCCAAATTTTATGGAGGGGAAGTGGGGAGACTTTGTGTTAATATGAGTCTTTTTTCACCCATCGAATTTGCCTTTCTTCATCACGCTAAGGCCGGAGCTAAGCCGGAAGCAGTGGGTCATACAACTAAGGTAAGGTATGTTTTACATGAGTTTCCTCGGCCCACTCGGATTTGCTATTTTGACATTGGCCTTGACTGTAAATTTATGAGAATCATACTGGGCTTGTGTAGAGAAATATCTCAATTTCTCATCCGCTGTTCAATAAAAATGGTGTGGGTGCAACGATCTCTGAACCTTCAATATCCCTAACCTGTTTCCACTGGAAGGCTTACTGATCACTTCAAAGTCCATCGCCTCCATCACATTCGGTCCTTCCCCTTTCGGCCGCCTAACTTTGACGGCAATACCATGGTAACAAAGGAAATTGGGTAGCAGATGTGCTGTGGTGACGCTCTTCCGATTAAGAGCATCTTTATTTTGGTAATGCCAATAGATCCAAACAAAGGAAATTTTGTGTTGCAAAACGTGTGATGTTCGTTATCCATGCAGAAGTAAGTGTCGTCGGTGAAGGGCAATGGTCAACCTCGGACAGTAAACCACCCATCCCTTGCCCCGTCCAACTTGTAACGAATACAGGAGTCTTTCGCTTCATATCCTAGCAGCTCGTCGTAAACAACCGGGTAATGCTCGTAATTAGATATCTTCGCATGTAGAGCATAATTGATGAAGACCAAGTGCGCGCTAGGCGCCAGCGGTATCGTACTGGATACCAAAAGCAAGGCGGAGTTTCCCGTCAAGCCAATACTTCAAAAATGCGAAAAGGGTATGAGACAGTGAAATGTAAAATCATGCGTCATTGGGACCTCCATGACAAAGCCGCGTCATGCACCAAGCGCTTAGATCAACAGACAGAACGCCAGCATCATGGTGCGCACATCTTCGAATTTGCGCCAGAGGTGGAGACCCATGCTAAAATTTGCTAAGATCGTACCGGATGAACGCCTTCGCCAAGAATGTCGAGTTTCAAAATACGTCGTAAGTCATCCTCCATCAATTTTGCGTCTCCACTGCTTCGAGAAGGACTGGCATTAGATCCCTGAGATGATGGATGCGACCAAGAAAAGGGGTCGTATGGAAAGATAGCGCCGTTCTGATGATTCTTTGCACGGGAATCTGCCGGAGTGTAGGGTTTATGCCCGCGTGATGGAGTGGAGGTCCCGGGGAAATCTGACACGTTGACTCGGTCAGGAGAATTTGGCATCACGACTTCCTTACGAAGTCCTGAGGAAGGTGGTCTTTGGCCATTGGACCCATTGTGTGGTAGTTGAGGTCTGGGAGAGTGGATCAATTGTTTCAAGGCTGCTGCCTGTGCCTTGCGTTGCTCTTCTTTGCGCTCAGCTTCTGTCATGCTGGAGGAAGAATGCGGTTGACCGGGAGTCAATTCGGTTGAGGAACCCGTGGGCAAGGCTGGACCTGATGGATTTTCTGTTGCGGTGCAATCCATCTCTATCGAAAACATTCCACCAGCAGAACCGTCGGTTCGTTGGCGAGAATGGTGCCGGGGAGGAGTACGCGGCTTAGATAGCAAATCGCTGAGCTGTGCCTGTTTTTTATTGATCTCGATATCTTTGGCCGAGCTGGAGCTTCGAGCCTTTGCTTCCCGATCAGCCCGGAAAAAGATGTCAAGTGGCGACTCTTCTTGAGTCCTGTGATCAGGAACGGGGTGCTTGTTCTCTTGAGGTGGAGAACCTTCGCTTTCTGATGTCGTTTGTGATGCCTCTTGCTGCATCATTGCCTTCAGGCTGATTGTATTATCCACGTTTGGAACAGACTTCGAGAAGAACTTGGGAATAGGCAAGGATGATGCTGCTGGAGAGGCATGAAATGTTGGCCCGGCGTATGCCTTGCCTGGTGTCTGATTAATGCGGCCGGGGGTAAGGGACTGAGTTCGAGGCGTCGATACTGGAGTTTGATTGGCTTCCTGCCTTGGTAATGCCGCCCCAGAGAGTTTCCGGCCTTGATTTTTAGGAGTCGTCTTTTTAGTTTGTGAGATTTCTGGAGCAAAGTCATGGCCATTTGAGTGTTTACTGACGGACCCTGCATACATAGATCGAGGACGTGGCGGAGTATGAGGAGGTAGAGGGTGTAGGTCCACAGGTGTTGGATCTTCTGGAAAGACATCTTGCTCGCCGCGACGAATGATTCTTATGGGTTTCTCGAATGGTCTTTCAGGACTTGCATCGGTCGAGAGCTCTGCGTCTTGAATCAAGGGCCTCTGGGATGGCCCAGATATAGCAGACTTCCTCGCAGGACGTCGCGAGCGTGAAGGCATTGAGGGTGATGGCTTAAAAATATGCAGCCTTGTGTGAGAGAACTAGAATTACTGAACAAAGAAAGCAAGAAAAAGCAAAAAGGTCAGGTTCGCGGACAAGTAAGATCGCAGGATGATAACGATCCGCCTGTATACAGAGTAATGTGTTGAATCCTTGCGGTCTCTTGATCTGTACAAGTTTTGTTGTACCTCGTTTGTGCCGGATTGGTGGATTGAACAAGGTCTTGTGAACTGGCTATCTCCCAAAGTCTGGGGGTCTGATATGTGGTGTCGGAGATTGATGGATGTAGTAGAAAGAGGGGCGAGGCGTGTAGCTATTCTGCGCGGTGATCATGTTGGTGATAGTGAGTGTTAGGAATAAAGGAAGATGGGAGGAAGAAGGCTGGTGAAGGTCGATAGTGGGCTGTGGCGCCTGCGCCTGGCTTGGCGTTTGCCGCGCTAAGAAATTAGTGTCCGTCAGTGGAGTCATTTCCCGCGGGCTCATATAAAGTAGTTCCATTGTGTACACTCTGCTGACCGCTGGTACCAACGACAGCACGCAAGTCTTGGTTGAGTAGCATTTCCTGCCCGTGAAGCTGGAGGAATCAGGCTTCCGCAAGCAGAGAAAGCCTTAAGAACACCAAGAGTATCGCCTTAGCTGGTGTAACAGCTGAAGCCTTGCAATTACGATTGACACAAGTCAATTTACAAATTTGCCAAGTTTCACGATTTTCTCTTTGACAATCACTTCTCATTAATCTTGTTACGTCTCGCCTCTTGGCCTTAAACAAACCCGTCCTTTACAAGATAGTAATCATGGCGGACGTCGACATGCCTGACGCAGGCCCTTCAGCTCCAGCTAAGACCAAAGCTCCTGGGCTCAAATCAGGAAAGGGAGCGGATGCTGGTACAGACGGGAAGAAGAGGTTTGAAGTGAAGAAATGGAACGCTGTCGCATTGTGGGCGTGGGATATTGTCGTGGATAACTGTGCCATCTGCAGAAATCACATAATGGATCTATGTGAGTCTGGCCCAACTACCATACCAAGAGAGTTTCACTAATACGGTGATGGAAATAAAGGTATTGAATGCCAAGCAAATCAGGCATCAGCTACGAGCGAAGAGTGTACGGTGGCATGGGGTATCTGCAATGTGAGAACTTCCACCTGTCGTGCTTCTTTACTGAGCTGACTTTATTGGTACTATAGCATGCCTTCCATTTTCACTGCATCTCACGCTGGCTGAAAACTCGACAAGTCTGCCCTCTGGACAACCGGGATTGGGAGTTTCAGAAGTACGGTCGATGAGTCCCTAGTAGGGAATTATCATGTTGGAGACGAGGCACATGGACCGACTGCAAAATGCTTGGGCCCTCCGAAAGCATATTGTATACGTGCTTCGGATCCGGGTCGAAGAGTGGGTAGAGAAGCCTGCAAATCAGAGAGCCGGATATACTGGTTCCAACGGGCAAGATCACGACTGATCACGATTTACACGACAAAGACTTGCATGAGATCCATGAATGATATCATAGCTTCTATCCATATACTCCTGCCCCGCCTAGCGCCAGTGGTAACTTGCAATGTGGCCATTGACACTCGTCCTACTAGTTTATTTTCTTTCCATCAATCTCTATTCCCGAGCCCGCAATCCCGCTTCCTTTTGGTAGCCATCTCTCTGGTGATTGGTTGTAGAACGGATATGGCGGTACAACCACAAAAAATGTCAATGCTGCTCCCCCAAGGCCCACCCAAAGCGTCACGTATACATTCTGCGAGACGAATCCAGCTGTGAACGCTACGAGCTGTGACCAGGGAGTATTAGTCCTGTCGTTCATAGTTGGGTTGGACCACAAGTTAGTTACCCCCGATATAGCCAGTAGGATGGTGGAGATGAGCTCCGTTCGTTTCTGCCCTTCAAAATCCTATGCAGAAGGGTCAGACAGAATAAACATTAATGATGGATGATGGCTTACAATTTGGCCTTCAAACAGCTCTTGAGCTTGCTGTAGAAGCTCGTCGGCCATGATGAGATAATTGCAATGACACAGTGTTGTTTTCTCCAAGTTTCTCCTTCTATTCAAGGTCGAGACGGATGCAATTCCGCCCGCCAAGAGTCTGGGGAAGCTTTGCTAGACGACCACGCCCTTTTACAAACTGCTTTGGCCTCCATTGTGTGGTCACCCATGACCAATTGTACATATTGCTTGGTCAGAATGGTGTCTCGCTCCACTGTACCTTGTTTATTTCCTCTTCGATCCTCCCAAAAATGTCGCAGGACTTTGATCAGCAATCACCAACACCGTCGGCAGGCCTCCGAACTCTCCAACGCCTCGGACATCGCAAATCTCCAAAATGAGATGTTATCCCGTCGAGGGCATTACTTCGCCGACCGTATCGTACCCATGCCATCTCGCCTCCTCCAGGCGACCCTTGCCGATTTTCTCCCTCCAAACCACAATTCCTCGAAAACACCCCCAGCACATTTATATCCTGGCTATCATCTTGTCTACTTCCCAAACCCTACGCGCTTATCCACGCTCCTTCCCGATGGCACAGATCCCCTTCAGTCTCCCGGAGCTCCATTTCATCGGCGCATGTGGGCTGGGGGTAGCATGACCTTCTCCAGCGATATGATACAGTTGTACGGCCACGCATATCATTGCAATGAGAGGATCACAGATGTGCAAGTAAAAGGCCAGGGCGCCGATCAGAAAATTTTCGTGCAGATTTCACGAAAGGTGTTTCCGGGCCGATTTCCCCATGATCCGTTGCTGACGAATGCAATACGAAATTCTCCCATACGAGATCCTCCCAAAGTGGAGGAAGCTCGAACACTAGTCTTTATGCGTGATGATTGCCAGGCTGTCTCAGTGGGTAAAGAAAGATCCCCTATCAAGATTCTCAAACCAACGCATACACCTGATTTCCATCACACCTTAGTGCCGACGCCAGCGCTCCTCTTTCGTTTTTCAGCATTGTCTTTCAATGCCCACGCTATACACCTTGATAAGCAATACTGCCGAGAGACCGAAGGTCATCGGAACTTGCTCGTCCATGGTCCTCTAAGTTTGGTACTCATGCTTGACTTGTTGAGAGGGCGATTAACAAGACCCAATGCACAACAAAAAGATCGGAAACTCGAACAAATATCTTACATAGAGTACAGAAACGTAGCTCCACTCTATGCTGAAGAAGAAATGAAAGTCTGTGGTAGATTGAGGGAGGACGGAACAGATGGGCGGAGTTGGGATGTATGGATCGAGGGGAGAGATGGCGGATATGCCGTGAAAGGGCTAGTGAAGACTGTCATTGTAAAAGAACCTGTGACAAATGGTGTCGATGCGGATGATGCCGTGAAAGGGCTAGTGAGGACTCTCATTGTAAAAGAACCTCTGACAGATGATGTCGATGGGGATGCGAGTTCTGGACATGCTCTAGACAACGATTCTCATAAGGAGAATCCTGCTGCTCCCGGGAAAAGGAAAAGAATTACTGCATCGAGGCAAAGATACCTTGATCGTAGTACAACAAGACATATACCACTTCCTCAGTCGCCGGAAGGGGATTTGGAAGATGTCTCAGCTGTGGGAAGCAAGCCTGCTTCGCACCAAGTTGGCGCATCTGTGGATGCAATATCCACAGGGGATGAGACTGTACCGGATGAAGCTGCGTTTCAAAAGGGATTGGCTTCAGTGACAGACATACCTACGGGAAACGAAACAATTCCAGATAGTGAAAATGCTATAGAGGATGATAGCGCGTCGGAAATGGAGAAACCTGCGGAAGAGGATCACGAAGGGGATAATGCTCCGTATTATCAGAGATGAAGGAGAGATATGGGAAGCTGACCTCGTAGTCATTAGCATCAGGAATTACATATGGGGTGATTTGGGAAACCTCCTCAGCCGTATGGACTCCGCTTTCCTTTGGAGATCTATGGTCAAAAGTCAGTGCAAGGTGCAAAAGTTCCAGAAATCAGAAGTCAAGCGCTGACTGTAATGAGGCTTAGAAAGATGGGCTGATGTCTCCGTTGGTATGTTTGCTAAATGAAAAACGAACCCCGAATTTTCTAACATGTCCTAGCTGGCCGCAACCCTTTCCAAGCCAAGACACTGCCCGCAATACGGCCTTAGATCAGAGCATCCTCTTTCCTTTTCCAAGACTCTCAATCTCACGCTTCAAGTCCGCTCGCTTCCGCTTTGTAGTCCCATCTTCCCCCGCAATAGTCTCCAGCTGTTCCGTTGTCAGGTCGCTGACGAAGGCTGGTGTGAACACTTTGATGGGGCTATCAGGACTGGTGACGAGGTGGAAGTCTGCGGCCTGCATCATGACATTATCCACGAAGCGCTTGCGCGCCACTTTGTAGTACGACTTCAATATGTCATGTATATCGCAAATGGTGTGCTCAAGATTGCTGGATGTCGTTGTCCTATTCGCCATTTCGCTGTCAGCATTACCATTCAAAGATGTGTCAGGAGTGATGTGACATATTGGAAGGGTATGCCACCCAAAGGTTACTTTGAAACATGTCTCATAACCACCGAAAGGTCCCGGATATGGAGTTTATGAGCTGGAAAAGACTTACCCTCGGACTATCGCATCGGTCTTCACATACCACCCGACGCTTGCATGGTGGAGCTGGTGCTTTTCCATCTCAGATTTTACACGTTCCTTTCGGCTATCAAGAGCTGTTAGTCTCTCATCGTAGAGATATAGGTCTGGTCCAAATTGCTTACCACTTCTCCAGGTTCTCGGCAAAGTAGTGATTTGCTGTCAGAGGTGTGCCTTGTCGCTCCACAGCTAAGATCATCTTAGCGTGGTCGATACCCCTCTTGTATCTCTCGGTCAAAAGCTCTAAGAGCACTGCGGATATGGCGCGTCGGATGCTCTCGTTTTTAGAGATGGTTGATAACACTTCAGTAGTATATCCATGCCCGAGGGACACTATGTCGTTGATGTACCCCATGGCTAAAGCGTCCCAATTTGCGGATTGTTTCCTCCACACGACTGTAAGAAGAGACACATCGAAAGTCCCCAATTCAAAGCCACGAGAGCTCTTATAGATATCCTCGAGCCAGGCCTTGATCCCTGTCTTTTTTGGTTTGATTATATCGCAAGAGTCTTGCAAAAGGTCTTCAAGCTCAGGGTCGCATAATTCATAGCGAACGGGAACTGGATCCTCGTCGTCCTTGGTGGACGTGGACCCAAAAGTAATAGCTGCATTGGTTGACGTGGACCCGAAAGGAACAACTGCATTGGTTGACGTGGACCCGAAAGGAACAGCTGCAACTGTGGGCGAGACTTCCTCCATGAAATTGTACGTGTGGCCCTTCTCCGCAACATCCATCGAGAAATCCTCGTTGCGGAGGACTACGGAATTCGCCAGTTTGAGTCCAGGTGAGTCGTCGAAGAGGTCATCGCCGTAACCGGCTTTCAGCGCTTGTGATGTGACTGCCTGATAACGGCATGCGAGATCGAGGAGATACTTGTATTGTTGATCTCTAGTTTCACGGCTAGGCCCCTATTCGTGAATCATTAGCATCTTCTGTTGCATTGGTAGCATGCGATATTGAGTCTATAAGTGTACCATTTTCTCAAGGTCGCGTTTGCAGACCGCCAGCCTCTTATTGATATCCAGTCTCACGTTTGGGAATTCGCGACCAATCAGCTCCGAGAGGACGTCCACCAACCGTAGCTTCAACGCCTCAATGCCAACACGGTCTTTTGAGACCTTGTTCCACGGCTCTTCTTTAGAGAAGAACACCTTTTCTCTCCCATGTCTGTCCCCAGCGGAATCATTCAGGTGCTGCTGACCGGAGTTCCGGACGATACACCATCCAAGGTTCAATGGATGGCTCTTCCCCTCAATGATTCTAACCACGTCGAGCTCCGCGCCCTTATCAACAAGATCTGGCTTTGTTAATACACCCAACGTCCTCTGGCCCTTAGGATCCGAGATTTTGGCCATCTCAAGGATCTCTTGGGTCCCGATATCAACGTTGGCTGGGATGACGGCCAGTAATGCAGACCTTGGATTCTCCATGTACGACGTTACCATGTCTCGCACAAGAGCTATATCCTCCTTTGTTGTGACACCTGGGGTAGTGTTCCTGAAGATGCCGAGGACGTCGATGATGCTTAGATGCTCTTGCGTCGGCCCGCAGATCTCCAATTTTGAATACATCGTTGGTAAACGTCTTGGAAGCAAGGCCCATGAGTTCATTGACCTGTTCATGAACGGTACATTAGCCAGCTCATCTTCGGCCCGACCAGAGGGTCATCTATATGTTGTGGAGTCAGCTTAAAGTCTGCTTACCTCCTTCAGTACATCGGCGAGCTTTCCACTATCAAGCAAATCAATGTCATCTTTCTTCCATTTACAAAGCTTCTCAACATGCTCGGGCTGTGCATTCACAGCCGGGATTACGGACACCGAGACTGTTGTCGTTGTTTCTCGCCTAAACGTGATTTGTGTCGCATATCTTGTGCATAGTGAGCTGTTTCGAGGGTAGGCGATGCCAGTCAATCCTTCAAGGACTGAGCTTTTCCCGCTGTAAGAAGTCAGCAGTGGAGCCAATGGCCGTGAATAGTCTTTGACCAACCTTGATTGATCGCCGACAACGAGCAGCTGATCGAGAGTCAGTGATGATTGAATGTCTCTGGCTGAGCAACTCACCTGAGGTAGTGCAACATAGTCTCCAACCTTCAGTTCAAACAGTTTGTCGATTTTTTCCAAGAGCACAGGATCTGCAAGACTGCTCGTGTTTGACGTGCCTGCCATGATAACCAGAATTATGAGCGTACTAGGATGCAGTCAAGCGAAGAACTTGTGGTATTCGTGGATTACAGAGTGGATAGCAAGTGAGAAGTAAACGAAGTAGGATCAGAAGATTAATAGCACGCAAACAAATGTGGGCCGACTCGCGCTACCGCCTCGGCTATCCGCGTCACTTCAAATTAGATCAACAGCCCAATTCACTTCCTAAGGGTTTTAAGATTGCTTGTGCACGCGATCGGCCGTTGGCCACAGATATGTGTATCAACAAGAGTAGGTGTAGTATTTACTTAATCGATGTAATGAACTCCTCACTGAGTAATGAGCTTACAGCCTCGTCGGCATTTCACTGGAGGTAGGAATGAATACAAATTTGGCTTTGCACTCACTACAGTGCCGTTCAAATGCTAGCCATCAATTTTCGCCGGTGCGTATTCACTCTTCAAGGGACAGAGTTTTCAAGGCTTGACCATGTGATAACGAATCGTGACAGTAGACAATTTCGCCAGCTCCCGCCAATTGGAAATTCGGAAATCGTACGGAGCCAGGTTAATTAAATACTGGGTAAAGGCTTCAGACTCGGTTTCCTCCTTCTCCTTCTCAAATGCCATGGCATGGCCTCTGATGGCGATGTCTTCCGAGAAAAAATTGTTGCGCCCCACTACTGCAGTCCCCAATTTGAGTATTGGCTTTTGATCAAAAATGTCGTCACCAGGCCAAAGACGTTGCCGTTTGGAAACGATTGGCCAGCCCGAGAAGAGACTGGAATTGCTGATCTCTGTTTGTTCGACCAGAACCTAAGACTTCAAGCTGCGTCGTTGAACACGTCAGCTTCTGGCTGGTTTCCCCTTCAACCTAGTGGGTAGATTACCGTTCTATCATCTAAAAGCTTTCAGTGATACATACTCTCGGGAAGGTTCGTTTGATCACTTCGGCCATAATCTGAACGAGTCGGACTCGCAAAACATCAATTCCGGCTCTATCTTTAGCAATATTGTTCCACGGCAACTCAACCTTAACGAAGTTCTTTTCTATCTCCTGTCTATCGGTCGAGCTGTCTATCAAAGCTTGTAGTCCTGGGTTTCGAACGATGCACCATCCAAGGCCTACCGAGTAGCCCTTGCCCTTGATGAGGACGACTGAGGTTTCAGCAGTTGGGAAACCTTTACTTGTCATGATTAAATGCGAGACAAGCTGGAAATTAGGTCCAACCTTGCCTACTGCTCCCTCCATATCACTCCAATACCTAAAAAATGAATGATACTTGCACCCTTAATCTTCACGTTTCTATTCTTACTTCACTAAACACACACGCAACTCAAAATATTCCTAGGCCTTCAATGCCTTCGTTGTGGTAGTTGTGCTTCTCAATATGGCAGTACGCTTTGCTATCTGCCGGACAAAGGGGAGTAAAATGAGTTAGACTGGAACGTCTCTGAGAGAAACACACGGCGACCGTAAGGGTAAATTCTACCGATGAGAAAGCAATATTTTTATATGATTTAAGACCGCCTACAGCTTTCAATGCCAGGCTATTGGAGGATACGCTACGCTTCAAGGCATAGGGGCGTTTCATAAAGGCAATGACTTCACTTGAGGCGCAGTAGAACGACAATTGATGGTAGAAGGGTCTCACGCTAGAAGACCAGCGATATCAAAAGCGACGCCGAATCTGGGGAGGTCTGGGCTACCGAAAGCCAATACATGGATACAGAGGGTTGAAAATTTTGCGTATGACTTTCGAACGTCGCAACAATACTAACTCCACATCACCAACGTTGACAGGAGAACCATCCTTTCTCGGCAAGGGGAACAATCAGCATTGTTCACTTGTTTGACGAAAAACGAGGGGACTCCGTAGGCCTTTCTCAACTCTATTGGCGAGCGCATTGCTCGTAGGTCGCGCATTAGTACACATCCATTGACACCCCACGCGAAGGGTCATTGATAGCTTGACCTAGTCAAAGCAGGATCAAATAATTAATTCAATATGAAGCAATAACGGTAATGGTGACAGATGGAGCGTACTGGTATGTGCTACCACAAAAGGTCGCTACACCAGTAGCAGTAGCCCAAGCAAAGGAACAACTTCGAGGATCTTGGTAAAAACATACGAAATGCCGTGCCTTTCGTGCATTATTCATGTTGACGGCTGTTGAAGCCCATAACCCAAACCACAAGTTCACCTCGATCAAAGACATAATCTACTTCTACGTCCTTTGTCCAAGAAAGGGTATATCTCTTTCGAAGAGGACATCAATCTTGGCGCGCTACTTCCGACCACAAGCCTTCAATATACCTCATGTATGTCGACGACGTATTCAGCGCATGTTGGTGTCACGATTGAATTATGCCAGACATATGCCGCTTGCTGTCTAGTAGACATATATCAATGTGATGCGCTAAACACTTTGTGCTACTGGAGGGTTTGGCTTTAGAGCCCCAAAGCCATGCCGGGGAGTAGAGATCCATACCATATTGCCTGGATTCTGAGCAAGCGGGTTTCAAACAGCTAACAAGATCATAATATCTGATCATTGCGCATCCAGATACTTACGCAGCTCCAGTTCAAGGGTGCGACACTGAGCCTTGGCATATTTACGTGGCATGGCTCATGCAGTTTGAACTCCACAATGGATGGTTCGTGGCAGAACCCAGTTGGAACGCGTGCAGCGGGGCTGACATGGAACTGTGGTGTAGTTTGCAGAAGGGTATGAGGCTGAGTACCCGGAGTCACACCTTCTCTAATTCCGGGATCCCGCTCCAGGGTACTTCCAGGTGCAGCTGAGGCGCATTATGGTAAGATGTTTGCAATAAAATGTAATCAGTGGTACATGCGCTATCGGTGTGGGTGTCAGCAGAGGATTGCAGCCATGCGCACCCATTAATGACTCCTTTACCAACCCAGAGGTATGGTCAGGCTATTGCATGATTCCGTTGATATGCTGATGCCACCAATAGACGCACAATTGTTTCCCCACTCTTTTCGGAGCTGAATGTCTCATGCAGCTGTGTTGTTTCAAGTTGTGCCTACCACGGTCGTCTTAAGATGACACCTTTCTAACGATGCGATCGAACGCCGGCAGCCTTGTTCCTATCTGGTCTGCAAACTCGCAGTCTTCTTCGCCCTTTTCTCAAAGCGTGTAATACTTCTCGTGAGCGTTTTCCTGTCCACATTAATCAATTGAGATTCAATTCGTCTTGTTAAGGAAGGAGAAGGATTCAGCCGCCAAGGTAACGATGCAATATTCGTGCCTCCAAAGTGATCGTCAGATACGACTGCTGGACTTGGAACCAGCAGATGGTCATCACGACAATCTCTATTGTCAAATCCACAACTTTTCGCTTGACGAAGAGGTTGAATACGAAGCATTGTCGTACACGTGGGGTCCTTCCGAGCCAGAGTCCACACTTTATTGCGATGGCTATCCTTTGCAGATCCGGTCCAATCTTGATTCGGCACTACGACATCTACGGATAAAGAACGCATTTCGCCGGCTTTGGATTGACGCTGTCTGCATCAATCAGTCGAATCTTAACGAATGCAATACTCAAAGTCCGCTTATGGGAGATATATACTCCAAAGCAATTCGAGTGATAGCCTGGATAGGGCAAGAGGACCCTACAGACGCAATGGCGATGAAGACTCATGATGTCTTTCCCGTTTCAAAAAGCGCCGAGGGAAAATACGTGGCCTCAGCTTTCATGACTTCTCTTGGAAGGTATCTGCAGCATGTCTTTGCAGTGAGCAAAATCATCCAGCGCCCCTGGTTCTCTCGAGCCTGGATCATACAGGAGGTTGCCTTGTCAAAGAGTCTGGTCCTACAGTGTGGCAACCGGACACTCGAGTGGAAGGAGTTTTATCAAAGCGTTAGCATAGTGTCGTGTATACGCCCTGGCGGGGTTGATATCGGGATTGGAAATCCATGCCTAGAGAGGATTCACTTCATCGACAGGGAAAGAAGCTCGGTTGAGACATTACGCGTCGATGGCCACCCAGAAACTCACAGTGACACCACTCGAGCTTTCCAAACTCTTGTTTTTGACGGCAGATCATACGGTGCAAGCGATGCCAGGGATCACATATATGCTCTACTAGGTCTTGCTCGTGAGCACCAAGAGATAGACTTTCATGTGGACAAAAGCGAGTCGAAGGGCTCTATTTACCGTAGATTCGTACGTCAAATGGTCAAAGGAATCGGCGGTCTAGTGATCCTGGGTCAATGCGACTCGTCTCTCCACGATGACCTTGAGTCATGGGTCCCCAATTTCAATTCAATTTCTGAAGTCAAATCTCTGAGCAAATTTGAAAATCCATTGTATTCAGCGAGTGCAAATACTAATCTCTGCGTTCACGACTGCGCTGATGCATCTATACTGGGACTTTCGGGCACACTCATCGATACCATCGAGGATCTTACTATTGGACCAACCAACAAGGAGGAGAGAGTACACAACCGCGCCCAGATCATGTCTCTTAAGGCGGCCGACAATATTCATCTCTCTGAGATACTTCCATCGTTGGCAGTGAAGGTACTCTCTCGACGGTTCCCTCAGCAGAAAGAGCTGTTTGAAAAGATACACAGACACTTTACCAATCCAGAGGGAAACAAAGACTATGAAAAAACCTTGGTGCAGTCATCTGGAGTTGAATTTGGAGGGGAAGCTGGCCATTTAAGCAAGCGGGTGGCGGATGCGCTCGCTGCAGTGCCTGAAGACCTTGATGACATAGAAAAGTGGAAGAAATTATATGCTGACCTAAATATCTCCTATCTTCGTATTGTCGATGATACCAGACACCTCCGACAGAATTGGATGTGGGGGCCAGTGCACCCTGTGCACGGGGTCTACATGAAGCCTAGATTAGAGAAGGCATGGCTTGATCTCGCGCGGAATTGCAAGTCGTTTCCAGCTGGTGATACTCTGGACGAAGCGTTCTGGCGCACTCTCATCGGCAACCGCCGTAATCGCTCGTCAGATAATCCCGATACACCAACGAATGATTGGCGCGACGCGTTCCGGGTATGGCAACAGATGCTGTGGCGCAAGGAGGGCAAAGTGCCGTCTGTTGTCAGAGGCAAGGTTCTACGCAAGCCCAACCCAGCGTCCACTCTCGAAGCCACAGGTGAGGTCCGAGCCACCCCAACAGGCTACCCTTCAGTACCTGTAACCATCATGGAATACATTCAACAGCTTGATAGTGCCGAAAGCGAGGATTTCAAAAATTTCAAAGTTCCATGGTACGAGAATCTCGTCACGAATTTCAATTCAGTCAAGAAGGACCCAGTCGATCAAGCCATGATTGAGGAAGGATATTCTGACAAAGGACGTAAGCAAGAATATATAGATCTGGCGTACACACCTCGTAGAGAGCAAAAGGGAATGCTAAGTAAAAGCATTCAAGCCCGCGTTGCGGGTGTCTTTTGGTATGATGTCCTTTCTGTGGCTAAGAATCGGCAATTTGCGATCACCGAGAAAGGGTATATGGGATGGGTACCACCTAACGCTCAGAAGGGCGACAAGGTGTGCCTGCTTTTTGGTGGGCAGGTACCTTATATCATCCGTCCGCAGGGTGGTGGGTACCGATTCCTGGGCGAAGCATATGTTCATGGCATCATGAACGGCGAGGCGCTGGAGCGACCTGGGATTAAGGTTGAGATCATCAAGTTGCGATGAAGGAGGCTTTGTAAGATTATTACCGGCATTTGAAGAGAGCACTCGGGTGCTTGGTGTATCGAGGAAAAGCTTTTTATCTTCAAGATTTAGACATTTTCAATCGATCCTTGTCTTTGAAAGTTTCAATATATCTATAGCATTAGTGCTAGGTCGAAAAATCTGAAGATCCCCTAAGAAACTACTTCGATCGAATGCTTTTTGCGACGGCGAAACACCTCTACATGAGCTTGATCCTCTTACGAATATTAATATAACGAGATCTTCAACTAATCGACGGCTTTCAGGATCGACCTATAGCACACCATTGCAGGATTTTAAGAGCTCTAAATTGGACTGCCTACTATTACTCTCAATACTTTGGTATTCGCATTCGCTGGCAGGACTTTTTGCCCGCCCAGTTGCGTACCGGCTTGAGCTGCCAGAACTGTGAGATGGACGAGGCTGAGGATGTGCTGTTGGGTGTATTTTGGTCGGTCGGAGCTGCAGCGCTTTGCTTCTTTTTACCAAAGGTGATTCTTTAATGACCAGGGGGATGTGCGAAGGAGTACTTTTCCTACCATTACCAATTTGGCAGGCTGGCGGTCTCGAGCGCTTGTTGAGCGAGGTGCATGAGTTCTTCTTATAAATCAAGAAGCGCGGCTTTTGTGCGCTGGCAACGGAGTACCCTTGCTTGTAATTATTTTCCAGTAGCATGCCGCATAAATGTGTGAAAGTCATGGCGAGCACGGTAGATGTAAAGACACATTAATGACAGAACAAGATTGGTAAAAAAGATACTCCTTTTTGACTGAAGCCGTCGGACGACAGTGTGCGGCCAGGTAGATCAACTCACTGTTGGCTGCCTTGCTTCCCTAGTTGTTCTCCTGCGTTCGCATTTCTCAGACAGTCACTTTGAACTTTCGCTCGACTCCCATCTCTACCAACCAAAAACAAGCTACCGGAAACATAACTTTAGCGGAGATAATTTTAGCACTAGATCCTGATATATCGTCTCGCTATCCGTGAAGGGGAAGAGAGCCCGAGTTGATGGGAATCGGGTACAATGTGCACCTGATGCTTGACAACATGATGAACAGAGGGGCCAATGACTAGTGTTGTGCTGTTCAACAAACACTAGAATGCGGGTCTTTTCTGCTTCAAAAGAATTCTCTGGCGACAGGTTCAGAGGGATTTGAGCTAAAAAGATAAAAACTCCAAGGTATGATGAATAACGTGGTCGACTAAGCCATAAAATAGCAACGCACAACTTCAGACTACCACGTAATAGATGAGCGCTTCACAATTTGAACGCCATACATAAATCTTCACTTTACGCCTTCATCTCGTCTCCATTTCACGTCAAGATCGCAAGTGCCTGTCAAAAGAAAAGTCATCAATGGCAGATACCGGCTCCGCTTCTGAAAGATTTCGCGTCGTCATTTCCTCGTCCATGGATAATTGAGCAGCATCCTCTCTTCGTCAATGTTCCACCTCCTCAATCTCTCCTCATCCCAAAACACATAGCCCCACCTCCGCAGCTTGAAATCCACATTCTGTATTCCGCGCTTACTTGCCCACACCCAACCTTTTGTGGGCTTGCGTTCCTCGCTAGGTTCATCCTCCATGCCCCTCCAATACCATGTCCCCGTGTCAACAACCCTTTCATAGGCATCGAGAACACGTCTCAGCGAAGTGATGTTGTTATCCAGAGGAAACTCCGACAACAGCGGAAGCCATTCAGGCCTTGTACTCGTTTTGAGCATGCAGTCCAGATAGGTTGGCCCGAGAGATGCTAGATTCTTTGGCACTTTCTTTCCATCGTAATGGTCGCTTGCAAACTTGTGCAAGCAGGCGATCTCTTCGACCTCATGGATAGGGAAGAGACCGAAGAAGATTTCGGCGATTTGGTCTTCGTCAAGGGTGTGAACGATGTGGTAGATGCTAGTATTCACGCCGCCAGGACCAGCGCCGAAGAGTCTGCTATAGAGCTCGTAGCGATAGGCAGCGCGGTAAAGGCGGTGAAGCTCAGATGCGGATGGCGGGACGGCGTCAACCTGACCGTCGAGAGGGTTGTACGTAAGGTTTTGCTTGCAGTATCTTGCTATGACTGCGGCAATTTTCCGATGCAGTCTCAGAATTGCAAGAGATTCGGCGACTTCAAGACGTGTATTCCTAGTGTATTTTGGAAGACGCTTGTAGTATCGCCGCAATACGTCCAAGATGATCTTCTCGCGATCAGGAGTATCAAGATTGAGGTGTGGTGCATGGGCGGCGCTCCATGATTCCAATATATCGACACAAACACTACTTAAGGTCTCTACAGTGATGTTGTTAAAGATCTCTTCTTTTGCTCCACGGAACGCTGAATGGTATTCTGGCGAGGCACGGGTAATATTGTGAAGAGTCTCGATGTCTGGTGCGCGACTCATAATCATGACCTTGATCTCTAAAGGCAAGCCTTCGAGTGACATTTTGACGAGAATAGCTACCCCGCTTGTAAACGCAATCTGGATTTACGAGATACACGTACGAGCAATTTCCTTGGTAAAGTTGTTGTCAGCTGAATGTCCCAAAAGGGCTACAAGGTCGGGCGGACGTCAAGTTCCGTTCGCAGAGGACTTTAAGACAGGACATTCTCATAGCCTCTGCTGGTGGGCGCTGCTACAAATGCATACATACCTACTGACTCTAGGTTACTCTATTTTTAGTCACTCTCCATGACTGCGAGCTCTACTACCCGATAATTACCACATTTTGAGAGCTCCTGGCCATCACAGAGATCATCCCTTAAGTAGAGAGTGTATAAATTTCAGGGTTATCCAGGAAGTCTTCGTTTTAGTGAAGTTCAGGGAGCTACTGAATAGCTTCTTTGGTTAAAAGACATTCAAAGAGAAGAAATACAAAAGCATTGAAAGACAGCAGCAAGGAAGCAAAAGAAGAAGCGTGAGAATTTGCTCACGTGCGTGCCTCTCTGTTCTGCTTTTCTTGTGGCAGAGATTGGGCAGAACGAGTTTCTTTTCCGTTCTCTCGCTGCTAGAATCCTGTGTTCGCAACAGTGCCATGCATCGATTGACCTCCACAGCTGACTGTAATGAGGTGCTCAGTTTGCTCTGGTACTTCTGATTTGCATTCATTGACTGCCTCTCAACTCGCCATCATACCAGGCATCGTTCCTGGCATACCAGCATACGCATCATACTGCCTATTCCGCCACCTCAAACCATCTTCAAACCCACTAACGTCCTCTCTTCGCCCGCTCGCTTCTTCCCTATCCCTCCTCTCCTTATCCCTCTTCCGCTCCTCCTCAACCTCGCGGCGTGCCTCTTCCTTTACATCCCTGACCACTTCTTTCTCCTCTTCTTCTACACTTCCTGGGCCTCGAGTATTTTTCTTACGCGGCCACAGGCTTGGTAGCACGACTTGTTGGACACGCGGCTCGACGCAGCGTTCGTCGATCCAGGCGTGTAATCTATTTTCGACCAGCTGTGCTATCTTGGGTATATCTTGCAGCCGTGATCTTGATCCGACCAAGGAGCGGACGCTCAGATCGAGACGATAATCCGGCAGGAATGAAAAAGCAAGTGTTGTAGGTGTGGTCGAGGGCGGCTGCTGCGGTCCCGTAGACGGCGTACTGGAAGGCGTAGGATGCGATGGTAGAAACGAGATAGATAGTGTCCCTGAAAATCTCACCACACTGACCGCCAGTGCAACCGGCAAAACCGCAGTCAACGGTTTAGGGTAGTTCAATACAATCTTCGTCTCCACCCCCAACGTGATAAAATCACTCAAATCCACATCCATCCTTGCCTGCAACCTAGGTCCCCCATATTCATACCCATTCCCAGCATCTCCATCCCCCTCACCATCGACAGGATGTACCCTACAATTACTCAATATCGGAAACTCCTCCCCCAGGCTAATTTCCGTAACCTTAATATCAGATAAAAAATCCGGCTTCTGGCTCCCATTAAGCACATCCGTCAAACTCGTAAGAATAGCATCATCATCGTGCGCATCAGCCCTAAACTGCGCAATCGTCTGCGCAATCAACACGTTAAACCAGTCCAACGACTCTGGCTGATGCGAGTCCACATTGTAGTATGTCTTCCTCAATATACTAGCTGTCGTAAGCCGTGGTGGGGGCCGTAGCACATGGCTCGCAGAACGGGTCCTGTCCCCCTTTTGCGGTGTAGAGGAGGAAGAGGTGAAAGAGGTAGAGTGGTGGTGGCCTGTGTGTCTGTCTCGATGGGCGAGGGCACGGGCGCTGGCGGTCGTTTCGGGAGAGGGGGGTTCGCCGAAGATGAAGAATTTTATGAAGAAGATGAGGAGGAGGACAACGGATAGTTGGCCGAGGAGAAAGGAGGTGAAAGATAGGCTAAGGGCGTGTTAGTGGGGGTGTTGTGGCAGAGGGAAGGACGTACGAGGAGGGCGCTGATATGGCTTGCGGAGATGCATCTGGACGATGTTAGAGGTGTGAAATTAAAAACTGGATGAATCATTTACTTTGGTTGTTACTCATGCTATCGGAAAGGTTTTGCGGGTCTGAGGTGTCTGCCCATCTTGAGATTTGTGAAGGTAGATGTGCGATGTTGGAGCTGGGATGGGATGGAGCATTCGAAGCCTTGCGGAAGTCAAACGCCTAGTTGAAATGCGATTGCGCATTAAGCACAAAGTATGTATATACGTTCCTGATTAGCAGGAAGAAAGTATTTACTCTATGCTAGGGGCCAAAAAAATGTGACGCAAAGCTGTAGAAACATATGCTGATATTGAAGCTTTCTATTTTAACGGAGAAATTTCAACCAATAGCCCCTAAAAATACACCAAATTGGATGCTTAGCAGATCAAGATGTGATACCCTATGTTAGCACATGATAAAGCTATCCAGCAGCTGCGGTCCTTCTATCTTAACCTTTCACCAGACGCCCTGCTCGCAATATCGTCCGAATCTCTACCCCCGTCACGAGTCTCATGTACTTTCTTATGCAATTTGCGATCTTTTCCCTCATTTCCCAATTATACTTATTCAAGACTTGAATGAATCCCTGGCGCTCTGCATGCTCGCACTCATGGGTGGATTTGTAGTTGGCAATTCCATACCCAACTTTGCCTTTGCAGACTGCTTGACCTTCGCCAATGCGTAGACTATTCCACTGATGAAACCCACAGCAATAGCAGAGACTCCTGGTATCGTGACTGGAGCATCGAAAAAAATGAGACCGCTCAGTGCAATCGGCAATTTGTTGAGAGCGCCGACCATGGAGTAAGTGGTCGAAGAGGTCACACGGACGCACCAGGCTGAGGTGTACGAGATGAAGACCGAAGAAAGACCGGAGAAGATCATTGCGGCGATGATAGTGTTGCGACGCTCGGTTGGGAAGTTCTTCTCGATGTTCTCAGATGACCAATTTTCGACGAAGATGGAAGCAACTAAGAGGATAGGAATGGAGAGCACATTGTTGTAGAACATAGCTAGATATATTGTTAGCAGATGCGTTGCACTGAACATTGATATTCCCTTACTGTCAAAGTCTTTGAAATTTGTCAACTTGATTCGCTTTCGCATTCCTAGTACGTAGGCCGCACTGCAAAGGCAATTGAATAACATCCACATATAACCCGCGTTCAGCGTCGAGATCTTTTCTGAAGCTTCGTTGCTTTGGTGGCCTCCGAAGTTCTGCAACGCATGCTGGATATCTGCCCAAGCCGCAATGACGGAGCTGAGTACCATTAAGCCAAATGAGAAGAGCGACATTCCAGTGACCGAGCCGCCGAACCACAGCACCTCACCATAGGCAATCAAGATGATCGTCAAGTTCTTAAAAATAGTGTAGACCGGGATAGAGAGAAATTGGAGGGCCTTTGTCGAGGTATAGATCATTACAATGAGGGAGAGCGATACGGGGAACCCTGCGAAATGTCAGTCGCAGTGGCTGTAGTTGGTGATAGTATGGCCTACATTTCCGTGCCTCATCCGCATTGAAGTCTCTGTACTGGATGATATTCAAAGACTTGCACAGCTGAATTGCAACCACACAAACAACAGACTATATGCCTGTCAGCACCGCTCCTCACACTTTTTGAAGCTCACACCCACCTGAACGCAGAGCAAGAAGAAGTTCAAGTTGAAACCTGATCCCGAGAGCACGAACTTGTTCGTTACTGTCATCATGATCGAAGAGCCACAATATGCGAGAACAGGTATGATTGGATTTCCTGCGGGCACAGGAGCTGACTGTTGCACGCCAGGCGTTCTTGGGGTGGGTGGCATAGGAGATCGCATTGGTGAGTCGTAACGTCCACTCTTTTCATTCAAATCGATGACCAAGTCATCGCGCTTCTTGTTGTCGGCCATGACTTTTGGCAAAATGCTAATAGTATTCAGGAGAGGTGGCTGTTGGAAAAGGATACGCAAGCTTCTTTACAATGATTGAAGAGGTTGTCCAGTCGGCGAGTGTGTGCCCGGAACTTCCTTGGCTTTCGCAAGAGTTCACAAATGGGTGCCACTCAACTTGATGAGAATCCTGAGACGAGACGTGATCGCAAATTGGACCAAGTTGTTGAGTTTACGAGTTTGGGTGAGTTACGAAAGCAGCAACGCTAATCTCACACTTCCGAGTTACTTAGACAGGGGTTTCAGCCTTATGTCACTTGGCAATATCCACGCTGTGACGTGCGCATAGCCCTTCGCAAGGCTACGTGGAAATGTCGTTCGCAAAGCTTGCCCATTAACCTCAACTATAATTCTCAAGAACTTGTCCATGAGGTAGTATAAGATGAAATCTAGGCCTCGGCTTTTCCATCATCCAGTATGCCTGCCTCCGACGACGAAGACGCCCTCCTCGAGTCTCTTGAACGCGAAACCGAAAATGACCCCACTCTTGCCCACCTCCGTGAATCTCGCATACAAGCTCTCGCCACCGACCTCGCCCGCGCCAAACAGCAGCGTAATGAAGGCTTCGGCACCTATCATCAAATGAAAGATGAGAAAAAGCTCATGGAAACGACTACCAGTACGAGATACTGCGTTGTACATTTTTACAAGCCGGACTTCAATCGCTGTAGGATTATGGATGGCCACTTGGAGTCTTTAGCGCCAGTTCATTTACAAACAAGATTTCTACGTATGGATGTTGAGCATGCACCTTTCTTGGTGACGAAATTGGGGATCAAGGTGTTGCCGTGTGTGATTGCTTTTGTTGATGGGATTAGTGTGGACAGGGTCGTGGGGTTTGAGGGCTTGGGCTATAGTGAGGATACCTTCAAGACGGAGGATCTGGAGAGAAGGCTTGTGGAGTGTGGAGTGATAGAGCAGGTAAAAGGTGTGGAAGGTACGGGAAGCAATGTGGGCCGGCAAGCGGAGAGCGGGATTAGAAGGCGGGCGCAGGACGGCGATGGAGAGGACGATGACGAATGGGATTGAAGAGACGTTCAAAACGAGTCGACGAAAGTGCTTCAAGACTCGAATGCGATAGAGGAAAGATGGAATTCTCTGTACATAGTTGGAGCCCATGCCGAAATGTTAAGGTAGGGCGCTTCATAGCCTGATCGATAAAGAGATCCCCCTTCGGGGACCCTTCGGGGTAATACTTGTGTATTGAATATTTGTGTCTATGATAGTACACGTAGCTGTTATACGTAACTATCTATATTACAAAGATATTATAATTACGAATTATTTATAAGGTAGTTAATATTTTCTATTCTTTATTATCGATCTTCTTATTCCGGAGCGCGCGTATCCTACGATATCTCGATAGTATCCGTTATATCCTAACGCTAGCTATTAAAGTACTCTCTTAATATTAGTATTTTTCCCTCCTACTATCCCTTTCCTAGCGTCTAAATACTCCGCTAATTTATCGAGATATTCCTTTATATCCGTCTTTTTAAGTATTACTACGACGAAGGCTAAGGCTCTAGCCTAGCCGCCGTTAAAATATATAAGTAGAGAGAGGTCTTCGATATACCGTTTATATAGGTAGCTTATAGTTTAGCGTCGGAATTTATTATTAAAGTTATTTTCGAATTTAAGGGATTTAGCTTTAGTATAGCTAAGTATATTAACGACGTCTTATATACTATTAATCTTACCGGCTATCGTTATAGTTAAATAAGGTAGTAGTTATTACTCGAATATTTTTATTAATCCGGTCGGGAAGTTATTCGGTAGTATTAAAGAGAGAAGGAAAAAGC
>JASZXT010000117.1:0-52672 GCA_035521555.1 Lecanoromycetidae sp. Uapishka_2
GTGGTGGGGCGTACTCAGGAGGAGGGGCCCGAGACTCGTGGGATGAAGGATCATAGGCGTTTGCGAAAGGGTGATTGGTGTTCAAAGTTTCGAGGGAGGAGATGAACTCCCAGAGGGGGTTGCCTTGGCCTTGATTGAGATCACGGACGTTCGACATGTCTGCTGTTGTATTCAAGTGTACTATGGTAATTCTATAGAGAGATAGATTGGGATGAAAGTATGATAGTATGAGGACGAGGGAATGGATGGTGTTGAAAAGACGAAACGAGAGAGCTATCAAGCCACATTATATGCAACCAGGCCACAGGCAGAGACGCATACGTAGACTGTCATACGACGCGCAAGGACAAATCAAAGAGAAAGGCCGAGAAGGTACAAGAAGGTTGGGAATATTCGCCATAGGCCAAATGTTGCGGGAACTTTCCAGGCAGGCGACTAGATGACGCGTTTCTCGAAAAGGTGTGGGAGCCTAACACCTCGAGATCAAGTTCGCTTCTAACAAGTACCGTACTCCGGCATAATTCTTCTCGTCAATCCTCCAGAGGCAAAGGCAATGTTCGGGGTGTCGCGCATTGCGAAAAGCTTATGTTGGTTGCTGATACGGAACATTGCAGAAGTCCAAAGATTCCATTTTGAGAGGCGAGAGAGGCTCAGAGGCAAACAGGGCTCGGTACTTGCTTAGTCATCTTCTACCCGCTGACTCTTGGCATCTTACCTAAGCGGGCTAGCGTCACTCGGAGATTCGGAGGTTCCTGTCGTCTCCGAGCCTCCTCAGACTACCCTCTCCGCGTAGACTCCCCTCTCTTCTCGTAATTTCAAGGACACAGCGCAGTCGACCTTTTTAACGAGTGGCCTTGTCTCTGATGCGAAGTCTAGATCGCTTTGTCGTACATATCATTTAGCATCTGAATAGAACGCTAATTTCAACAATTGTTCGACCTATTCGGAGTAAATTACATGAATGACTGAAAATGTGTCCCTTTGGCTGTCGTATCTACGATGAATTCTAGAATGCTTATAGTATATGATGACGGCCATGTGCATGAAACCTTTAAATGTGCTGACTGAATATACACTTGATCGCATAGACGACACGAACATCGGGCTACCAATCTAGTGCGCCAGTCAAACGACTCGATCTGCTACATGTGACTTATGGGCTTTGGCTCATGACTGGGTGATATGTAAGAGATCTTGGGTTTCGCAACTTGTCGTCCAATAGTAGCAGGACTGCTTACCGCTGCGATAGTAAGTGTGCCACCAGGGAGAGCTGTGCTGTGCGTAGAACAATGATTTGATACCCTTTTGGCAAGAAAAACCACAATTTCATACCCTACGCATTGCTCCTTGCTGCCATCATGCTATCCTCCTTCACCTAAAACGCCGTTACGCCGCAAGAATTGCACACTGCCTCCGATTCACCCAACCCGGATACTCCCCTCCCCCTTTTCAATTGCCACCGCCAACGCCGCCTTCGTCCCCCACGTCTATCCCACGAGCTAGCTGTCGCTCCCTCATCGTAACCCCTATCTTCGCCGCATCCACCGCATTCATTCTCGTGACACCGCCTGCTACAACCCTCTTACACCACACCGTATACCCAGCTTGCACCCTATAGGGATCCGACATGCGGTATTGGAGGAATTTTTGATGACGGCTGTCTCTCTTCTCACTCATCTCCAGTGACACCTCTCCCCCACGATCATCGATCCAGCTCTGCCAGATGCCTTTGTTCTCGATGCTCACGTCTGAAAACGTTTCTGTTTTAGCGTCAAAGTAACCGAGGAAAGTTGCAAGTTGTTCTTCGCCCTTGCGTATGGTCGCTCTATGGGTGTAGTGGACGTGCTTAGGTGCCTCAGGTTCCATCCCTTCACTCCCCTGATTGTCATCGTAGTGGCGAGGTGAGGCCTCATGGATAGTCACGTTGTGACTGGGATCGTCGTGTTCCACAGGCACGATGCTATCGTTGTTGAATTTCTGCCAAATTTTCACATAAGTGGCGACCAATTTACCCTCTCCCGTGTCGTTCGTGGCTGGTTGTTCAGTATCTGCTGGGCTAGAGAAAGCGGCTTCCTGGTTGGTGGCCATCATCGTGTTATGGTTGCAGTGGAGAAGCGATTTTTGCGTAGAGATAAATTGATGGGTGTGAACGATGGGTTTGGTACCTTTGGATATGCAGGCAATTGGGCTGTAAGCTTGGTATTGGAAGGACCTCGATGGATATGGACCCGATTGTGGTACGTGTTGAGACGGACTGGAGCCGAAATTTGGATGGGAAAAAGGTCGATGGACGTGAACGCCGATGTTAGTAGCTGGAAATTTTCGTGTTTGGCAATTTTCTCTTCTTACTATTTTCTTCCATTGAGGCGTCCGGATTGTAGTCTTAGATTTCTCCGTACTAGTCAGGGTAGAGCTTTTAAGAGTTTCTGTATATTCCGGGCATTTGACCGACCGGTTATTAATCATAGGCTTAAGCTGAAGGACTAAAAACTCTTCTGACAATGCGAGTAGTTGAGGTAGACGTGGTTTTCTTTTGCTAACATTGATTTCATCTTTCCAACTTCCTAGCCATCTAACTTCAAGGCAAACATTGCTCAAGTAAGGCATGGCTACATAGAGGTAATAAGAAGCATCGTAATTGGAAAGAGGATTGTGATCGCAAAGGACTGACAAAAAGCTATCGAAGACCAAGTAGCAGTGAGATGCGCAATGTTGTAACATAATGAATAATATTCTAGACTAAAGCATGATGGAGAAAGCTTGCATAACTTCAATAGCGACTATTTACACGGTATTGATACAAGATGACATCCATTACTTACTCAATACATAGAGAAGTTGGAAAGCCAGTGTCAATCCCAGTCTTTGGCTTTTTTTTACAAGACCAGATCAGCAAGGGCGACGCTCAAGCCACCCAAGATGCCATCAAGCAGCTCTTCAACCACAGTCAAGAGGTTGTTGACAACCGGGATGAGTGAGGCAAGCAGTCCGCTAAGCGACGTGACCAAAGGGCCGAGGAATGAGAGAGTAGCAGCTATGTCATAGTCAGCATCAATTGTAAATATATGAATTGTCAAACAATAGAACTCACTCAACCCAAGAGTCGCAATGATTTCATTCAGAGCTCCACCAATCTCCTCGATGATCAAAGCTAACTCAGCAGGCAAGCCAGTGGCAGCATCTTGGCGCTTAATCATCACCGTCTCACGCTTGCTGAGGCCTTTAACTTCAGAGGTAGCTGCAACAATCAGGGAGTCGATGGAAGCGATTTGTGATTTGAAGGCTGTGCTGGCTGTGGCCTTGTCCGCTGCGGTGGGCTCCTTTGGGTAAGCGGCGGCGGTGGAGTCTAGGTAACATTGTTAAAGGGAAAGGTTTGGGACATCAGAAAGGAGAGGAGACGTACTGATGATGGCAGTATGTTGCGTAATGCCTGTGAAGAGGGTGTCCAACGTGGCGAGAGCAGCTGGACCATCGGCCGGGCCGAGACGCTTGTTCAAGGTGTTGTCTGACGCAGGAGCAGCGAATGCAAGCGGGGAGAAGGCGCTGGCAACAGCCAGGTAGGTGAAGAAGGACTTCATATTGAAATATATTTGGGTTTAGGACTTGAAAGATAAGATTTCAAGGTTACAGAATGAAATGGATTGAAGATATGACTGTTCCGATGAAGAGATGAGTACTGATTAAATGAGGAACTGGAGAGGAAGATTGGAGCGTTATATAGATGATTTCCCCACGTATAATTCCTCATCTCAACGCTCATGACGCGGGATCTTCAAAATAAAAACCGCACCGACAGCAATCAGAGCCGACGCATTCATGCGCTAAGGTTACGAGGATGGTGTGCTGCTCCAGAACCAGAGCGCTAGTATCTGAATTTCTTACGACATGGACACACAGATCGCCATCAGAATCTTGGAAACCTCAGGAGGAGGAACCATGCAAGTCCGGAGCTAGGCTTTGGGTTGAATTGCATATTGTTGATGAACGCCAGGCCATCAGGGGTGTCTCTAGCCTGGCGTATGATGTGACGACGTCGAACACGACTACAACGGCTTTCTCCATTTTGAATAAGGAGAAAGGGGTTTTGCCATGGCGTAATGATGCAGTGCTTATAATTGGAACACCAAGAGGGGTTTCTATAGTTCTTTCCACAACAGAATGAAGCTTGTCGGCGGCCTTAATGGGCATGATGTCGGTAATGGGTTCTGACCGTTGAGATTAAAAGCTCAAGTGCCGGCAATTTTGATGGCTTGCACGGACGCCCTTTTTGAAACAACCCAATAGAAGAGCTCCATTATCCCCAGACGGCTAGGGTTGAGAGCAGAAGTAGGAGACCGCGTAGTCGCTCGCGCTAAGGCTTGATTCGTGCTCATAATGTGATGAGGTGTTTTAGTATTACAGCCCATTCGTGCTCCGTCTTGCAAAACGTGCGCTTAATGAGGCATTACGTAGAAGAAATCATTAGTCAACAATGATCATTTCAACCATTTTCCTAAATGGTTGCGCGTGAAAATCAAAGCACCTTGCTAGACAAGAAAGAAAGCAGCTGGATGAGTGACTAAAAGAATCCTTGCACAGCTGGAAAGGAGATGTTAGAAACAGGAATTCGTCGTCGCTACCAAAGATCTACATGGTAATCCTAATGAAATTGAGATTATCGTCGCAACCGAAATTCTTCGTTTGCTTCAATTGGTCAATGATGCCAGGGTACAGGCTCCCTGTCAATTGAGTATGCAAAGCCCTGAACGATTGTATCAATGATATGTGGGGATGAAAGGAAGGTATTATCGAGTGTGGTAGACAAAACAAGGTACCTGTAGTCGCGGGAGGCTGTTCGTGACGAAGCGGTGAGGCGCTTTGCCAAGCCCAATGACGCTGATCTCCAGTGTTTTCCAACGGCTATCCAGCTTTTTCGCCCCTAAAACACCCTAGCGAGACCAGCTAAGAGATCAACATTGTGATCGTCGAAGAGGCTGTGGACGAAGTGTGGCTTCACCCTTGCTGCTCGGCTAGAATACGAGCAGTATTCCTAGATCATCAATAGGAGGCTTTCTTTCAGGGGCTCAAAGTGTTCCTTACCTTCGGAACAACGATACCTGTGGACATGGATTAAGTAGTGGCATATGAGAACTATCACATGTATCTGAATTAATGAGATTCCTTCTCTTGGTTTCCGATTTAGGTATACGATGGTGGTTGGCAAATGTTCAGGCTCTGATCTGTCACGAGAATGAGAACGCTCGAGATGATCATCATTATCCACGGCAGATCTGGCGGGTGTGATTGAAAAAGGGTGACTCGAAGGTTGATTGCTGCGTTTTGTAATCGGCTGCGATGACCACTATGGTCCCTTCTGATTGGGCTCTGACATTCGGAGTTCCAACAACGAACGCTTCGAATAGCTTCGGATGTCAATTGTGTCCTCTGAATGCTGTCTGCAATAATAATAATGGTGAGGAGTGATGCAGTGGCTTTGTTATGGTGTTATGATCCCAGGAAATACTGAACTGTTAGGCTTCGTTCCACTGCATAATTGACGACGAGTCTTGGCGAAGTCAGTGTGCAAATTTTTGCCGACGTAAGTATACCGTATTTTCGAAATTTTATGACTGAACACCACGTCTCGAAGCGACGGTCACACACACAAAACTTTACCACGTCTGAAGAGACATCACTCAGTCTTAATTACAGCGTTCGTCGTGGTCTACCTGGAGAGGCCGTGGCTTTGCCCTTCGGCGTATCAATCACTCCCGTCACAGATACTTGTCGATATGGCGGCATATCTGATTGCTTCCGCTGATTTGACGCAAAAGATGCACCTTGAAAGCTCCGAGACTGGCTTCTGCAAATTGAGTTGCTGTCAAGCATAGTTGTGGAAATCACCCCCGACTGACATATATCGTCAAATAGTGATGAACGCACCGCTGCCCATCCACCCCCAAACACCGTCCTGCCTCACAAGAAAGCTCAACTCAACCCCCATCCTCTGTCCAACGACAAACCAATTCAATCCCGAAGTCGCACTTCGCCACATTTGCCAGCTCATCGGCGCCCACGGATAGAGTACCAATTTGACATTCCCGCTTGAATACTCGTACCTGGAGAATGTGTGGGGTCAGTCATGATCATGGAGCCTGAATCGTTTACTTAGACCGCGGGGCTAGGCAGACTCTTAGTTGAAAGAGGTTGTAAACCTCACTCACAAGCTGCCCTTCGGTTCGATAGCCATGGGCTCGTCTCCGGCATGCTGTCGTGAATCGTCATGGGCCGCTTTTATGCAATCATACGCGTCTATAGGCGAGATACGTTGCCCATAGGAGTAGAATCTGATGCTCTGTCGTGATGAAGCTTCGTAGAAGCTATAAGGGTCAGGGAGTGGGCTGCCCTTTCGTCAACGTGCACTGATGATTACTCATAATGGAAGGGACTACCCACAGTGAGAGAAATGGTGCTGTGGCATTGATGGTGAGTGGTGAGTCAGGCACCTCACCAGTAACATTAAGGGCCGGTGATGCTAATGAGCTCGGAAGTGAGAGCGGCGGTGCTGCAAGACCTGGGGCACATATTAAGTGAAGTAGAAACTCAATTATAAAGCGGAGCCCGACCAAAACCCTCATTGCAAAAAAATCGTTGAGCTCTTTGCGAGGCAAGCTAGATCCGAAATAACCTTTCTATAAGGTTGTTGCCTAAGAGCGGATCCGTGCGTCCATGCCCTGGGTCACCTGTGCTCCAATACTTCTCGCGTATTCGCTTGTGGAAGTGTCGCACGGGCTTCAAAGCCAATCCTAGAACTTGAGACTTGCTTCAAGCTCTTGCACGCAAAGACAGGAACCATGATATGCTGTGCGACCGTGCACGATTGTACACCTGACACGCCGATCATGGTCCAATTGGATCCTCAGAACGAATTTACTGGAGATCAATCATGCGAGGAACGAGCTGGCGAGCATTGTGATGGGAAAACGACAAGTCCAGAAAATGAACGCCATTCCACAAGGCCTCCATAACGTCATACTTCTTTGAATTACGTCTCTGGATCGATCTGGCGTGTCCACCGTCAGCCTAGCTCTTTTCTAGTCATTAGACTTTGTGAGTTTGGCCGTCTCAATATCGCCGTCCCACGGACGGCAAACGTTACCCGATTCCTTCGTCTTTGACCCTACCAATGACTGCGTTCATGGCGAATACTACAGCGAGGATACTCTTGCTCCACTCTTGCCGATCCACCATGGCATTTGAAATGGCATCGCCTGCGCAAGTGAACAACTCCATGGCTCGTTTAGGTCCACGTCCGCTAAAAGTCGAAGTTCTAACCATTACGACCAACCTAGTGACTAAAATATCCTCAACTACCTTTCCGGAAGAATGGAACGACAGAGGGAGCCCCAAGGCTTTCACGAGACTGATAAATAGTCAACAAGCAAGGCGGTTGTTTCTGATGTAGTACCGCTTTGAGCCATAGGACTAGAGATCTTAAGAAAAAGCATAGAATCATGTTAAGCTTGGTAAATTGCATATACAGCTGTTTGCAGTGGTCCATCCCAATCCAAGTTCTTGATAAGACTAAAGTTAAAATACTGTACTCGATCGTTGTGACATCGGGTCCCATAGAAAACTTCGACTCAGCCCAACGATAAGAGATTTCCCTGAATGAACCTTACGAAGTACTCCATCTCAGACTCCAGCACTTCCATGGCTAAGACGCCGAACAATCCAATTTTCAGCTTTGTGCAGCAATCTCCAAATGTGGGACCAGTACACACCTCCCTAAGGTGGCCCCGGGCAGATATCAATCAGGGGTACACCCCTGGCTAAGGGGGCCCCTGGAAGAAATCGATTAGGGGCTCACCGTTCCCTAAAAGCCGCCCTAAGAGACACTAATTAGGGCCTCGTTTACGTGCGTCTTCTAGGGCATCCCACGCGAACAACGGAGGCCCCTTACTAAGCGCCGCTTAGCCGGACTCATCCACAAAAATCAAGTGCAGCTTACATAGATCCTACTTTATATACACAGTCTCTTAAGTATAGCTGCTTCTATACTAGAAAACAACATCTGCGTACCAATTTTATGAATATATGCGCCGTCGCTGTCCCCGTTATTGTTACCGACGCTGTTGTCGTCGTCGTTAGTGAATGTTGCGCCCGCAGGCTGGGGTGTACATGCAGGAGTGTGGGGTGTACGGATATCAGCTGCCTAGATCTAGGTACTACGAAAAGAGACCCAGCGACCGGGGTTACTTAACTTCAACCTCAGAGTTGTAGTAGCCAAGTCTAGAAATTCGATATACAATATCTTCATTCATTTTCTATGGTTCCTCGCCCACTACCACCGTCTGTTACTTCCTAATACTTGGTGACATGTCTACTCGCGCAGTGTATGGGGCTTGTCGGTTGCTGCAAGAACCCTCGATTCGCCTCCTGACTATACAGAATTCGACACCTCCGTTCGTCTGCTCCCTGCGGACGCATCTTTTACGAGAAGCACCACCATTCACAGCGCTCTCATATACCTGGGGTGATCCTTTCGCGCCCAGTATATCTGACATTCCTAGGCATACGAACACTCCGACTGAGGATCTATTCGTAACTCTTGGGAACACTCATCTTCCTATCCAAGCGAACCTAGCAAGGGCGTTGTTCTCGCTTACTTCCCACGGTTTGAAAGGTCCCTTCTGGATCGATGCCATTTGTATTGATCAAAGTAACCCTACGGAGCGTAACTCTCAGGTCATGCTTATGGGAGATATATATGCTGGTGCAAACGAAGTAATTGTCTGGCTTGGCCCAGAGTCGGCAGCAGACAGCGGTGCTCTACGCCTCCACAACGAGTTCATGCCAGCATTACGAGCGCACTTGGGAGACAGGTCGAAAGACACATCGGCCATGAGAAGCTTAAGTCTGGACACATTGTTACAATTGGGCATTTTAGCAGACCCAAAACTAGTAGAGGCGTATGATCCCTTTCGAAGACGAAGCTGGTTTGGACGTGGCTGGACGTTCCAAGAAGCACTACTTGCGACCAATCTTCGCTACCTATATGGCGAGAGTTTTATTGAGAGACAAGACTTGGATGATCTTGCAATCTATGATCTCTGCAGCCATCCCTCGGTCATGTTTTTAGCGAAGGGTGGCTCCACTCCGTATACATCGTTACGAACACTACAGATGTTGAGGAATGTCTTTGATCTCGATCCAGATGTCAAGCATGAACCTGCCACACTGAGAGACCAGTTGATCGTTCGTGATACTTTGAAGCGCCCGCATTCTCTCTGGAATTCTCTACCTACCACTTCTCTGATCCCAAGCATTCTGAATGCGAGTACAATTCGATCACAATACTTGCTTTCTTTTGTCTCTATTATGAGATATCGCCAGACTACAGACCTACGAGACAAAATATACGCAGTCGTGGGCGCCATCAACCGCCTTCTTCCGTCAAGATGTACAGCCGATCACTTCTTGGTCAATTATGAAAATGACATGACCACAGAGAAGCTTTATGTCAAATTCGCATGCTGGATCTTAAGGCGAGTCCCACAAATGACCATTTTGTCTCTAGTGGAAGACAGAAGCGAGAGACGATTGAAGGGGCTTCCTTCGTGGGTTCCCGATCTCAGCGTGACGCCACAAATCCATGAGCTTATAAGTCAGAGGCTAACCCTCGAAGATTTCGAGGGTCCCACTGCTGCATCTCTTCTTCTAACCCGCTCAATTTCCGGCAATAAGCTATCTGCTCTTGGAGCAATTATAGATGAAATTGAGGCTATCGACCCAGTCGCAATTACAGATGCATTTTCAAACCAAAGCTTCAGTCTTCAGAGCTTGCTGCAATTTGCTCTTACTATGCCCCACCAATATTTCAACGGCGAACACAGGGTAGAGGCGCTTTGGCGGACACTCATTACAAACAAGGACCTCTCCAGCCACGCCAGACTCTCAGGACAAGCAGGAAGAGTCGCAGATGCAGACATGGCTTTACCTTTTCGGTCCTTTATTCTGGAAAAGCTCTGCAAAATTATTTGGCGCATCAGAAATCAGCCCCAAGATGCATTGCCAGAAGGATCGCAGCAACTAGGCACTGTTGTTCGACCGACGATCGACAACTTCCTTGCAGAGCACGGCCATCTTTTAGAAGCGTTAGCAGAAGCCTCTACCATAGCGTCTTCCGCCAATGCTGATAAGGTGCCAATTCCATTGGTTTCCGACATTGTTACACGTCTCACTGTGATCGCTCGGCAAAATTCTGCCCCAAACGACGGACACATAGCAGAAGCAAATGCTGGCACCACCTCGCTAGATTCTGCTGAGCACGATCCTTATCGGTATATACAAAGCCTCCAAATTCAGGGCCGCCGTCTCTATCGCACCAAACGAGGCTTCATTGGTTTGGCACCGCGCTCAGCGCAAGTAGGGGATCGCATATGCTGCTTGCAGGCTGCTAGGGTACCGTTTGTGCTGCGACCGCTGCCACGAACGGACGAACATATTGGCTTAGAATTTGAGCTTGTTGGTGAGGCATACTTGCATGGACTGATGGGTAAGGTGGAACGAGCAGTGGAGGACAATACTGAATTTGCATGGGAGACTTTAGTACTTGTATAACAGAAATCTTTTCTAGGAAAGGTACGCTGTCAAGTAAATTTATACGTCTGTTCAGACACGTGTATCAACAGTCTCCACTCCAACCCTTTGGTGGTGAATGATTTAATCTCAGTAGACAGAGATTGTCTTTTGTCGAAGGATAGATGTCTTCGGATAGATGTCTTCGGATATACTTGGTTTTACCACGCTTGAGGTTGCTGGGGATGGAAAGCCATAAAGGCAGACACCCCGGGCCTGTATATAATAAATCCAAGAGCCATGTGGGGGAAAGGAGACTGTGGACCATATGCTATCAATACACTACTACGGGTTTTCCATCCTTGATCTCGAAGTAATTCGACATTTGGGTATTGTCCTCGCCGATAGCTTTGTCGTCCGCCAGGATGCAAGCTATGACACTGGACACGTCTTGCGCAGCTGAAGCTCATTGACTCTTGGACTTGACCGAGAAAACAAATAAGAATGACCCTGACTACAGCTTTTTGGCCCTCTCTTCGTTGTTGGTACCACTGCCGCTCATGGGCAAGTCCTTACCGGGCGCATAGATATCAGCGCCTGAATGTCTCAACACGTTCGTTTGGGCAGGGTCGATCCTCGGGTACCAGTTCTCATGAAACCACAGTCGTCTCGCCTATATCCAGCAGACCAAGTTCTTGCCCCCACACCATCGTATTTTTCTCGCAAGCTTCTCTGAAACGCCGAGGTGGTTCTGTGACCTCTTCAAAATTCTGGCTGATACCGCCCCTCACTGTCCCATAATGCATACCAATGGATCTCTTACTCTTCAAGTCTTTGTGTAAACAGACTGCACCAATCAGGAGAGCGAATGGTGACTAACTTGTCTCGCTCAGGAACTGGCTGGAAATTGCGGTTGCGTCGGGTTGAGAATAAGGCGTTGATCATCGAATGTTTGTGGAATGATGGCCAGGGATTGACAAACGAAGTCGGCGGTTTTCCCACGTTATGCGATGGCTGGGACGGAATAGGATGTTTTGAGGGTAGCTTTTCAATTTCGATGCTGTTCGGAGTAGCCATGTTGATCCATGAAGTGAAATCGATTGGTCGTTGTAAGCCGATGTCAAAATCTACCGAGGAAGGACGTCGTGTACGTCATCAAACAGACACTTTGATACGGCCAGAACAAAGCCTTAGGTCGAGGACTTCGTTATCAATACTATCTTCACGAATTGGCTGGTGCTGCTTTTCCTATAGCACGCAAGAGCACCTTCCCATCGCCAAATTGGAAAAGAAAGTAGAGACAACCATCCATACGCTCCACGCTCGAAAGGGTCTCATCAATGGAATCAATACCTAGATGCTAGGTCTCTAACGGACACCTAGAACTGAGAACATGCTTCTTTATCCTTTTGAAGAACCTAGGAAAGGAGCTAAGTTGAACGAGTCCGCAACGAAAGAGAGCAAACTTACAAGAGAATTCAAAAGAAAGCTTCGCCATCTTGAGATCAGGTTGCATAGGTTCTGATGTGATCAATATCGACATTGAAAGGCCTGAAATCCTTGGGTGCACTTTTGGCAAAACTCTCAGATGCCATGTAGATCACATTTCGAACGCACACAACCACGCCGGGAAACACCTCCTAGACTTTTCTAATTTTAGCCATCCCCAGATCATCAACACTTGCGATACTTGACTACGCACATATCACAGATGAATATGATACGAGAGCAGCGGTGAAGAGCTTTATCTCTTCGACCTGTCCCAGATATCGCACATGCTCGCCTGCAGAAGTTGTGATCAAAAGTGGTTCCAGCGACCTGAAGTGTCTTCACTGAATCGAGCACTACCTCTCGTTCATACGTGCGCCCGCTCTATCTCTCAGCTCTGCGTACTGAGCGTCCAAAGCCTCAGGGTTGTTGCAGACACATTCAGAATCGATCATCCCTTTCCATACAGCGTCAAGACCTTCTCGCATTCCCTTCCATTCTTGTCTGTTTTCCATCTGATGTTGAAGAAGATTCGATATATCGTCCAGAATGGTCCGCAAGTGGTTGATGCCTTCACCCCCGTCGTTCGTCCCTATTGAGGATCGTAATCTTTCAAATTCCTCTCGGAAATTATCGGTATTCATCAGGTCGCGGAGCAGATCCGATGACATCTGGTCCGTCTCTTCGACCTCCCAACGGCATGATTGCAATTCTCTCAAGGTAGTTTCTCTGAATGAGCGGCAGTCATCAAGAGCACGTTCGTCCTGCCAGGGGATCCGTACAAGGCCTCCCAGGTACACTAAGAGTATAATGAGGATATTCAGAAGTAGCAGGCTCTTTTTTCCGAACGTGGGTTTTGCTTGAATGCTTGAAGCTCGATTCTTGCCGGATTTTTTGGATTTCTTCTTTCTCCCTGTACTGTCTGGCCCACGCTCTAGGAAGGGAGTAGAAGGGGGTGTCTTTAAGTCAGCGCTGGAGAACAGCGTCTTGCCTGCGGCAGGCATATTTCAGTTTCTATCTAGGAAGATGAAAGGTATGGGCTTTCGTGAACAGTGTCTCTCTGGAGATTAAGTAAACAAACATCGTCGCATTCTTTACTAGCAAGGAATGTCTTGGCAGATTGTCTTGAAACGCTTTACGCTGGTGCCCCAATCGAGACTGTAAGTAATGCTGCTATAACAATGTAAGTCTGGACATAGCAAACACGCAAAGAATTGTGAGAGGAGAGATACTTTGCTCTACGTTTGGTGAAAGTATCGTGTTGACAGGCTATCCGCTGAGACAAATCTCTAGTGTACATCCGACAAAGGCTGAGCCGTACACAGATCATCGCGTCGATGGTATGCCATCGTTAGAGCTGACGTAGGATCGCGACCTGCTGTGCAGTCTCATGATTGCAGCTGACGATTTTCTCAGTTTGACTCCTAAAAGCGTCACACAAAAGAATACAGAGGGATCTCCAATAAAAAGAAAAGAATTCGATATCATTACTTTTTGAACTATGGTAGTTGAAGATTTTGTATTTTAATATTTCAAAAAGAAGAAGCTTTCTCAGCAAAATTTATTACAGTAGTTCGCTTTCAATGGCTAGCCACCATATTCTCAGTTCTACACCAGTTCACTTTCAAGGCTTTACTGATACATCCTAACATCTTAGGCCAAGTGGCCTCTTTCTTGGAAGAAAGGGATATTTTATCTATTATATTCTAACTTTCCTAGATTTCGTAAGCAATTTTTAGGAACGTGCTTTCTGTTTGACATATTTACCCTAGGATGGCTTCAGGATCAGGTGTCAAACTGAGGTACCCTCCCTCTATTCCGCAGACAACAACGAGATCCTTGCTTGGAATAATCACATACAATGCTGTCGTCTCACGCTAAGCCTCGATCATGTCACCTCTTGTACGGGTCTGTATGAATGAGAAGCATTCTGCTCATTGTATTTTCAACAATGGTTCCCATCCTAGGCCCCGCCTCCTTGTGCTCTTTTATGGCTGGCATCAAGTGGTATTGTCTAGTGTGACAAGCAAAGACGTTCTCTTTGTCTAGACTGTTTTGTTTCAGTCAATGGAATTCTCATGCCTTGTCGTACTTAACCTACTTTGGTCCCAACTAATGCGAACCTCGCGCCATACATAGAGACTTCGCTCCCATGATCCTCTCTCCTGATCATAAAACTCAACACAACAGACTTATACCCACTTCAAAACTTGCATTAAACAAAATATGTATCCATCCTACATCTTCCTGATCAGCCTCGTCACCAGTGCTCTGGCTCACCCGCTCGTCGACTTGGACGTCGCTGCCAAGTTAGAAAAGCGTGACCACACAGGCTGGATGGCCTCCTATCCAGACGCGGCGTGTCACGAAGACTACTTGAAGAATCCCGATGACAATGCGCATCGACCAACGCTGGCTCGGGATGACAACGGAAATCCAATACTGACGACCTTCGATGCCGAAAGCGACAATATCGGTGTCTACTTTGGCTCTGGCACGAATTCCTTCACCACAGTCGATCTCTGGCAAGGAACGGGCAGTACCCCTGGGCCTGATCTGTGGGTCTCGCACTCAATTCACCATGTTGCGGGCGCTTATCCTGGGGTGTGCTTCCCTGCTAAGGCTGCGGGTTATCCATGGGCGTTCATTTCCATCGCCAACGCAACCAACGTAGTCAGTAATAAGAATAAGAATCATGACCAGGCAAAATAGGAATACCTTATAAGCAAACCCCTTTTGTTCGTCCTGGATTGTCCTCTCACACATAGCACATGAACACAGATTGTTTTTTTTTGAATTGTTGTGTCCCCTTCCAATCATTGGTAACAATGCACCCAATAGGGAGACAAATTAAGATAGAGAAATATATGTCAAAGATGCTCATATTTCTTACAATTTATTGACAAATTGGATATCAATCAATTGATAGTCAGGGGAATGAGCGGCAAAATGAAGAATAGAGCAAAGCCGATTAGTCCATCACTGCATCTTAATCTGATTGGAACAAATCTTGGTGGGAGCCGCACAGGACTAAGGAGAACGAAGGTGTATTGGTACCATGTAAATTAAGCCTGTTTGCATGATCTTGACCGACAACTATTTACTCGGTCTTTCTAGAGTCAAAGAACAACAACATACCAATTTGACAGGCGTTGACTGCACAGCCGAGCGAGCCTATCGTAATCTTCTGCCTGGGTTGGAACCCTCATCACCAGCAGTCAGTCGCCAGAAATCATTCTCATCAGTCAAAGCCTCGCTCTTACGATGGCAACAGGTATGCAGCCTTCCGTCTCAGCAGCTTCAAAATCATGTGCCATTTGTGGGCGGATTTGTTGCCGCGCTAGTGCCACCCAGAAGATCGGTTACAATGGCAAGGGTATTGGAAATTGTAGTACGCGAAGATTCCCCCTCCAGCCGTGATGCAGACTAGAAGCAGAGAATGAAGGTGGATTGACCTCGCAGGCGATTTAGACTGACTCGCCGAAGATCAATGTTGGTTGTCTGTAAACGGAGCGGAGCTAGAGGGATTGGCGGCATAGGATCCTGCGTGCCTGGCTCCTCATTTTATGGTACGAAAAAAGAGAACGTCATGTGCTCGAAGCTGAGCATGTGGTGAGCAACTTTGTCACAATCTATTTGTCTTCAAGTTGAGTTGCTTGCGAGTCTTTCAAATGTAAAAGTGCTACGAAGGCCATGAGAAGTTCTCCTTTTTAGTGCTCGAAGGACATTGTTGAACAAAGCTACGCAAGGAGCAGAGGCTGGTAGTGAGGCAGTGGGGCAATATACCTTGTTGTACAGCCTCAGCGCCCCAGGTATGCATATTCTATAGCCTTTCTTTTCTGTCGAGTTGCCATGGAGAAGCAAGGGAACAGTGAGTGGGACAAAATTCTGGCTTGGGATGACCGAGAGTCAGATCGCGACTTCCCATGCAGGACTTCTCAGAAATTTAGAGCTTAAGTGTTGCTACTCCGAGGGGCGCAGTCTATGGTCGTGAAGAGGTCTCGGAGGTGTAGGTCTACCAACGCCAAGAGCCATGAGCAAAAGTCCCCCAACACAAGCATGTCAAACCCAACCAACAAGCCAACGAAGCTCCTAAGCAAACACCCTTAGTATCTTCAAGGCTTTCACTGTTGTCTCATTTTCTTGTGAGAAATTGTTCAACGCGGAACCCAACATCATGATGTTTTCTATTTGAGGTGAGTAAGAGAAATAGCGAAGATTCGACTTAACGGCGGTTGGTAGATCCTAGTGAACACAGTCTCACAGTAAGACAAACGTCGTATATAAATCCCCTTCTTATCCCTCTAAATGCTGCGTTCTATAAATTCCAAGTCCTCTCCTTCTTCCACTGCAATCCAAAACAAAGTCAACCCTAAATATCATCTTCGATCCAAGCAATATGGTTTTCCTTACCAGATTCGCTGCCATCAGTACCCTTGCCGCGCTCTGTACTATCGGTGTCGCATCTCCAGCCCCAGCTCCAGCAGAGATTGCCGTCGGAGAACAGCTGGAAGCTAGGCAGGCTTTCACCGCCGCCATCACTATGTGGAGTGGACATAAATGCGATGGCACCCATCAAATTGCATCCGATTATGAATTTGCAAATTCCCTATGCTGGCACGTTGATGGTCCTAAGGGTTCCATCAGTATCACTGAATTGTAGGTTCAGACCCATGGTCTCCGACTCTGAGGCTGGGGCTAACAGTCTTCTAAGTGATGGTTCCATCGGAGTCACTGAAAGGTAGGTTCAGACCAATAATCTCCGACTCCGAGGCTGAGGCTAACGGTCTTCTAAGTCAGTGTAAAGTGAAGACTTGGAGTGGCACCAATTGTGAGGGATCTAGCCAGAGGATACCGTATGGGCAATGTACCACCGTGGAGTACGGTTCTGTGAGTGCCGAATGTTAAGAGACACAACGGAGGACAGCAGTGGTGGTATGGTATATGAGTATGTCTTTACTCTCGGTCGAACATTTGTGTAGATGCGCTACAGTATCTGGGTAGGATGGCGGAAGAGCACCTTGTTAAGGGTTGGAAGGCAACTATATGTAGCTATCGCAAAATCAGCTCAGACAATCGATATCATTCAAAGCTTTGGGATATCGCTATCTCAGATTGGCTTCGTCGCCTTATACGTCGGCTGCAAAAAGTATCTAGCCGAACGGCCGATTTCCGCGTATTTTCGCGTTTTCGCGTTCTGAATATCTTTCTTTCCTTAACTACCTTATATACTACGTACGCTATTAGCTCCTAAGAGCTCGAATATCTATAGAGGGCCTAAATTATTACCTTATTAGTATAGTTTAATAGTTAGGGTATAACTCGGTAGTATTATAAAGCCTTAAATTATAAAGGACCTTAAAATCTTACTTTCTACTATAAAATAGACGTTTAATTATATCGGAAATAATAAGAACGGGGTTAATAAAATATAATCCGGCCGGCTAAAGAAGTTATCCGATTATAATTAACGTCGACTAATACGTATTATATATACTAAGCCGCGGAAGAGTTATATAAAGCTAAAAATAAAGCTAGGGGTCGAAATTTATAAGAAATTCCTCTATAATTATATATTCGAGTATAGCCTTATTAATTAGTTAGTAAAAAAGCGGCCGCTTCTTACCTTAAAAGTAGTAATCAAGAGGCTAGCTTAATATAAAGAATAAGAGCTATAAATATATAAGTAATAATATAAGGTTATTTAGTCGGATAAGTATTCGATAGAGCGGGGTACGGGTAAAAATCGGGACTAGGTATTCTAATTTCCTTATAAAAAATAGGATAAGAAAGTAATTTAGCTATATAAAAAAGGGAAGAGGGTAAGTATTATAGTCTAGGGTATATTCTATAGAGCCGGTAAATAGTTAAATCTAATAAGATTAGGCTATAATCCTAATTTAAAGAGGGGGGGGTATTCCGTAGCCTTATATATTAGTATTTTAAAAGAAGAGCTACTAACCCTCTATAAACCCGGCCTTATTTTTATATAAGATAATACCCCGATATATACGGCTAAAATTATTACCGAATAACTTAAGGAAATAAGTATTATTATCTTTAACTAGCTACCTTATAACCCCGACTTAAACCCGATTAAATACCTTTAGTTTCGCCTTAAAAAGCTTATATATTCTATCCGCCTAAATATCGAATAGGTCGGTAGTAGTATTAAAAAGATCTATAAAGTATTATATAAGGCTTTAAAACGGGTTTAGGTAATAATTAAACTAGAAATAATAGAGGGTTTAATATATAATATACCGGCGAGGGTTATAGCCGTTATTATTACTAAAGGCTAGTATACTAAGTATTAGGTTTATACTAAGTAGGGTAAAATTATATATATATACTATAAAATTACTATAGAAAGGTATATACGATTACCCTTATTAGTTGTGGCTCAGTAGCAGCTGAAAGGTAGTTAGTAAAATATCGATTTCTTGGCGGCTAGATACTTTTTGCTTAGTACTGTAACTGCAGTATTCATGATAGCGAGACAGCCTTGAGATTTCTCAGATGAGCGCCCTTTCTCTTACCAGACATCAATATCTTTCAGACCCCTTAGCGTGGTATCATTTGGCTGACTTTGACGTCTTAAGAACTATCAACTAGGCCACTAGGCTACTTGTCACATATCGTACTCTGTCATGGGAGAAAGAGTCCGTTTTGGAATATGTTTCCTTGGTCATTCTTCTGGAATTTGCCTAGAACAAGAACTTCTACCAAGAGATTTTCTTAAAAGAGGGAAAACCTGCTTCTCATGGCTCCCACAAAGTCTTCTAGGCCGTCGCAAGCTCAAAATAACGTTCTCTGGGCAAGCCTTACATGCGAGCTTGAACCCACGCTAGAGCCCATGCGACCGCTCGGCCCTGATATCGGAGGCGCATACGGATGAGAGCTGAGCTTCCTGACCCTAGTATGCTCACGCACCTGCCCGTCTGCTAACACAACGCTACTACTTGGTATTGGCGCGGTGCTACACGATTCACAGCCAGCGAAGTAGGTATTGTCTTCCAACGGTTGCATGCGCCCAGTTAGAGGATCAAACATGTCAACCAGGGGCGCCTTACGCCATTCGAGTGTTGAGCTACGGGAACGCAGTGGCGGGAAAGACTGTATGTCTGTCACTTCGGAAATATCGGTAGTGGAAGATCTTTTAGGCCCTGATGGTTGAAATTCCGGGAACGTTCGTAGATCAGCAACGCCAGGATCTGATGAGCTCTTCCCGTGCTCAAGTCCGAAGGCTTCTACAGGAGCCTGCGCTGCTGTTTGCGTAGTTTTCTTCTTAGGAGACAGGCTCTTCCATGACCACTGGAAGAGGCGATCTTGAGATTTGCTCCGTGGAGATGATTCTGTTGTGCTTGGAGAGATATATCTGTATTGGGCTTTCGTCCCGTCCTCTTCCCGCTGTGATGGATCCAATTGGTCTTCTGGGCTTGGTGTACTCGAAAGGTACATGTCACCACGCCGTGGTGGACTCCCGGAAGTCCTCGAACCGCTGGAGAGGCTACTGCCACTGGTAGTCTCGTCCTCTCGCCAGATGATCTCGTGAATGCTGTTGCGAGATTTGAAATGGACGACGCTGATGCGGCGTAACGCTTCTCCCAAAATCAATGGACTTTTTCGCGAATTGGAATTCGAGTTGGGCTTCACTGTGAAGCTTCCGGGTGCGACATAGACATCAGCGAATGTGAGCGCAGGGTCAGCTGGATTGCTAGATCTTCGGACGTTTGGTGTATTGTTGATCTTTGAGATAAACACGGAGTTCCTCCGCACGCCTTGAGTAGAAGAAAGGCCTAGATCCGAAGACCCCTCAGCTGTTGTATCATATGAGAGATCATTGTCGCCTTCAGAGGGGAGCGCCTTTACAGGATTCACGCTTCGCATTGCGAACGTTGGTGCGGAGTAGAAGGCAAGCAGCTCAGATTCAGGTGCCTCCGATGTAGTTTTGCGAAGTTCCTCGTTGACAATGGATGCTGCCATGGAGCTTGACACGGGACTCGGCACGTAGACATTGCTCGCTTTTCTTAACGTAATGGTGGCTGGGGCCCTTAGAAAGCTAGAAAGACCTGTATCCTCTCTGAATGTGGGACGACGATGTTCACCCTGTTGATTGGACTCCTCATTACGGTCTAATCCTCTCGTCCTTCCGTCTTCTTCCGAGTCTTTGCTGACTTGATGCGAAGACCACATGCTAGATGTCCGTGACTTAAGAAAATCGAAGTTATTTGATAGGGCGGTAGATACTCGTCGCAAGCCCCAAGGCTTCGCATTTTCAATCCGATCAGGCTGTATGGTCAGACGGCGAAGAGCCAACATGGCGGGAGAGTGGGTGTCTTCAATCTCGTGGATTGGTCTTTCGATTGACGATTGGTCCTGTGGCTGGCCAGTGTTGACTCCTGCGTCAGGCTGGCGAGCTTCAAAGGTGGCTTGGGCTTTCATTTGCTTTCCACTCTTGACTAATGGCGCAGGATGCTTTCTCTTATCCTTTCGGTGACTGTGGACGTTCAGATAGTCGTCTTCTTCAACTCGGGGAGGAGGGCTCATGCTTCGGGCTCCTGATACCGGAGGAGTAAGGTATCCCGAGCTTCTGGAGCCTGCGCCGCTGATTGTTATGCTGCGAGCGGCATTGAGGTGTTCTGTCGAAAGAGCAAGGGCTGGTGCTCGGCTTTTGGAAGGCGTCTTCTGTGCGGCACAAAGGCTCAGCTATCAAGTGTAGGACAGATTTTACTGTACTTTCAAGCTCCGTAGCTTACCTGGGAGCTCAGACCCAATCCCTTTGGCGGCAAGTCAGGTCTAGCCATCGCAGACAATCCAGGCTGATGCAAAGGAAGCACTACAATATGTGTGGACGATCAAGCAACAGTAAAGAAGTAGGAGGTAGGCTCCAGTAGGGATGTAGTAATAGGGAAACGATAGTACAAGAATCTGTAGTGAGAGGATTGGAGAGTTCTGATGATATAATGTGTTTGAACAGTAGTTTGCGCCTTCCCTTACACCCAGCGGTTGGATACCGACAGCTCCTACGTGCAATCGCTCCTTCCATGGCCGTGTAGCGCAGGATCTGAGAGCGAATTTCTGAATCAGCGAATAGTAGGTAGTTTAGGGAGAATACAATCATGTATTATCACTATGACCGAATCAAGGCATGTCTTTTGAGGTTGTTGCCCATCTTGCCTTCGCAGACTGGTTTCTGTAGCCGTCGAGATTGCGCGTGTTGCGATTCAGCGCGTCATGGTGACCTTGAATTTATACGTATGGCTGTAGCATCATCATGAATCGATCGTCAACTTCCACATGTCTCCTGCTCTGGAATTATCCTCTCGGACACCTCCATGCAAAACGACACCACCTGCCTCAAGATCTTGGCCATTGGAGCTCGCGAACCACCCACGTGGACCTGGGTGCTCAACGCTGCCTTCCTTTGACGATTCCGGGACATCCACTCGCGCCCAAGTCCCTTCTGCAGACTTGGCACCAATCAGCTGTCTCGTAGCGTCTTTGAAGCTTGCAGCAGTCATCCCTTCGGGGCGTAATTGAAATGACCAAACATCGTCCCAGAATTTACCCGCAGATTCGTGGCCCAAGGCACTAGGATCCCTTTCGCCAAGGAAAAGAAGCAGATAATGCCGTCCTTGACCGGTAGTGACTGGTTGCAAGCCAGCAACAGATCGGTCGCCAGGCGTAAGAGTACCTGTTGGAGGTTCGACATTTGCCCATTGACCATCCAATGGTGAAACAGCCAAATCTCCTTTTCCTCCTTTATCATTGAACATTGAGCGCGTAAGACGCAGATACTGTATTGAACCACCCAGCTCTTTTTCCCCATCGAACCCCCCAAAACGGTACAGCCTCTCCCGAGTCAGTGTCAAAGATGGGCCCCCACGCGGTGGGCCTGGCACGTCAGGATATTGTGACCACACTCTCGACGCAACATCAAATGCCCAGATATCGGCCGTTCGTCCAGATCCTGGACAACCACCGTGGATGAACAACGTTCCATGATCATCTGCACCGGAACCAGTTTCTCCAAGCGGGTTTTCCGTGTAGTCTTTTGTCTCGTTTGGGTTATCTTTCGTAAAGGCAGAAGCAACGGACCCTGCTGGTGGGGCATTTTGGAGTTCTCTTTGGTTTAATGGATGTTCTGTAGATGTAGATGCATGGTATGACCTTGATTCAGGAGAGGGGGAACCTCTAGCAGGATCAAGGAAGCTCCATACATTTAGCTTAGAATCGAACACCCAGACGCGCCCCGATTCCTCTAACGGCTTCATGTCTTTACCTCCTCTACCTCCAAAGATGTATATTCTATCATCAACAGTGCTGGCCACATGGCCAACGCGTGGTGATGGGAGTTCCCCGTTCTCCGCACTTGCTCTTGCAGGAATAATTTGATAGTCGACCTCATCATGCTCGGATAAAGGCAGAGTGAAGACGTGTATGTGGTTATCGACAGGCTCTCGTGGCTTCTCCTCACCGCCAAAGATGTATGCTTTGCTCTTGATAATGGACAGGGAGTGTGAGGATCGGGACAGCTGAGGGCCTTTTAAACGTGTCCACTGAGCTTTCAACGGCATCGTGGATCGAGCGATAGCGACAGTCGCACCCACGGCGACTTCAGCAGTGGTCTCTACTCCGTACGCAGCAGCAACTTCAGCCATGATTGATTTTAATCGATCAGCGTCGGGTGTTGTGTTTGTGGAGTCGGGTATGTTTGAAGGTTGGCCAATCACAGGCTAATCTGACGTCAACATTCACTATGTAGATATTCATCCTAAGGTTAGGCTGACGGAATCATTTCAGCAACCTATATGAACGTTTAAAATCCTCCTAAGAACCTATTTCCCTCATCAGCATGGCAGAGGCTAGAAGTATGACTACAATACGCTTCTCTTGTGCATGTCAGCGCGTGACAGGCTCTGCCAAAGTTCCAGCTTCACTTCTGCCATTATCATATAGTCTTTGTCACTGTAACATCTGCCGTCATCAAACCGGCCTGTTATGTGCCTCTTACGTGACTCTAGGTGAGGCTACTACGGAGTTCAAGTTAGAAGGACCACTTGTAGAATTCAAGGCTTCGGAGATTGTTACACGCTATTTCTGCAGTCACTGTGGTGCTAATGTATGGCTTCAAGATAAGCGTGAAAACGGGAGCGATATATGCACTGGTGCGCTTCACAAAGCAGATGGTATCATTAGACTCAAGAATCAAATATTCGTCAATGACACGAACGATGGCGGGCTGAGCACTTGGGTCCCTGACAGGGACATCGAAGCCTGGGAAGGTTTTTCGGAAGTGAGCAAGCGAATTGACGCACAAGGAGGGAGCACATCGAAAGGAATTCCAGATGTGAGCGCCGAGCTTCATGCCCACTGTCAATGCAAAAACATTCAATTCAAGATCACACGCCCAAATCAGAGTTCCAAAAATCTATCTTCGCCGTGGCCTGACCTAGTGAAGCCGTATCATTCCGAGTCTTCAGTGAATGAAGAAGATGTCAAATGGTGGCTTCGCGCAAATGAGACCAAATACTTGGCCGGAACATGTGCTTGTAAGTCATGTCGACTAGCCTCTGGCTTTGATATTCAGGCATGGGCATTCATCCCTAGAGCAAATATCTTGCAACTCAATGGTAGCCCATTCGACTTGAAAGTTAGAAGCTTGAAGCAGTATGAAAGTGGCCCTGGGATCCACAGGAACTTCTGTAGTAGATGTGGAGCCACTGTCTTCTGGCATTGTGATGACAGACCAGACCTAATTGACGTCAGCGTTGGTCTTCTCGATGCACAAGAAGGCGCAAGGGCGGAATGTTGGCTAGAGTGGTGGACAGATAGGATCAGCTTCGAGGAAGCAGCGCAAAACAAAGACCTTATCGCAAGGCTAGGTGCAGGTCTGATGCATTGGGGAAATACTGAAAATGCTTCCTCTGTGAGAGGCCTCAACCCACTTCGATCGAACACAGAAGAGTGAATTACAACTCGAAAAATCTATCCATAGTCTCTAAATTGGTGTACTTCGAAGTAGACAATCTGTGGACGCAGGCTATGAGACGGTGTACTGCAGTAATTGACATACATTCGTTGCAACCTCAAAGGCTTCGTGTCGTCCAAATCTGCGAACGAGTAGCGCTTGTGCTATAAAGAATGTGGAATCAAGGAGACTCTGAACATCCAAGACTTTTGGGACTCTCAGCAGACTGTCGATGCGACGAGTTTACACGTATATTGCCTGTACTATGAGCATCCGGACAATGAAATTATGAACAGTGAATCGAAGCCGCTCGCTGTGAAAGAAGCTTGGAAAGTTGGAAACCATTATATTCTTGCAGCACGTCTACTACTAGCGACCTTTCAGAACATCGCTCACTTCAATAGTCGCCTCGACGACCCTGCGACAGACTGAGCACGGGGTAGACTTCATTTGGATTTCGACAATTTTGGTCTGTGGCTTGACCATATATGTCCAGCCCCGACTTGACCACGAAGAATGGCTAAGATGTCAAGGGCTGGACAATTACCATGGAAAGCCTTTGCGGACCTGGAAGTATGGCAATGTACTCCTTATCGACGGTGCCGCTCGTTCGGCACAGTCCACTAAGAGAGGAGCTATATCTTCGATACAAGCATGACTCTGACATTGGCTAGAAACTACCGTCAACAACTTTCCAGGCGGATCCTACCGTATGCTGATTTGCCTGTTCGGTCACCGTTGTAAGTCTTGGGAACCAGCAGAGGTTCGTGCTGGTCTGCTCACAAAACGAGTCTTGCCCATAGGGCTGAAAGCTAGAACGGAAATAGAATAGCGTACTCTGATCGATTTCAAAGATAAAAATGATACTGAGGACTTCTTTATTACACGTTGAAATTACAACCTCTAGGATCGTTATTTGCATGCGAAGAATGACCAGCAAGGTAGTGGAGGTAGATCAGGAACAATCTTCACCCCTCTCACTTACGTTGATTCTTCGAATACTGACGTGAACACCTGAGCAAGGGTCCACAAGCAAGCTTGGCTTATCAAAACATTCTTCACTCCGTAGTCCTTAACTCGTCTAAGACAACATTATGGGGAGCTACCGTTCCAATTACCAGGATTATCATCCTTATCCGCTGCCAGATATGCCGCCGCTCCCACGCGGCCCTCCGCCGCCTCCTAATTGGTACGGACAGAGTGACTCGTACAGGCCCATGAATTCGGACTACTATCCTCAAGATCATGTCCCACGGAGCGAATTCTCGTTCCGGAACCGCAATGATGCACCGAAATACCCTCAAGAGCAAGACTACTCTAGGAGCCAGACCCAGTACGATGCTGGGGATCAAGACTATTCAAGGAACGCCCAGCCTGCACCATATGCCAGGAAGAACGACATGCGCCCAAGGCCTAGGAATAATCACCGAGATGATGTAAATCTCAATCGCCCAAGGCGAGGAAACAATCATAATAGCCGGCCATACAAGGTCGCCCCCGCTGACCGTCCATTGCTCAGACGCCAGAATGATGGAGGAAATTCGCCTGATCAGATGCTTGGTATGGCTACGGGTCAGGTCAAGTTCATGGCCGCAGGCGATATCTCGGACAGCGAGGAAGAGCAAATGGATGAATCTGGTTCAGAGAAGGAAAACCATGAAGATTTGCGGACCGCATCTTGCGTCAATGACGGCTATGAAGAACGGCGAGGCTCCGAACCCCCAGCAAAGCGTAGAGCGACCGCAAATGGTACGCGAGATGGGACCAGCGAGCCCAAGTGGTCAAATCCCGACCCGTACACTGTACTGCCGCCAGTTGATGACGAACAGCGGAAGAGAAAAGACGTCGTTAAGCTGATTCGTAAAGCACGCAGAGACGCTGACGACGCAAAGGATGGTCAATACAATCAAGTGGCCGCCAACGATGACTTCATCTCCTTTAGTATGGATGACGATTCTGCAGTCATTGAGGATGCGCCGTCGAGCCCGAGTGCTGACTGGCGAGTTGAATATGGAGTTGGTGTACCAGGTGCACCTTCTCAGCCTCGTGCGTTCAGCCACCTTCAAAATCTCCACAATCAGGCCAATGGAGCCCCTGGGACAAATCATCCAACCCCAATTGCGGATGCTATGGGCCCACCACCCGGCTTGGTTCAAGCTTCAACAACTCCGTCAAATATTCCTGAGGAGTTTGTGCTGGATACGACACCTTTCGATGGTCGAGATCTCTCCACAAATACTCAGGATGACGCGCTCGGAAATCGCAAGAGAACCCACAATGATGTCATCAAAGGAACATCTAGTAGGCCCATGCCCAATGTCAAGAAAGGCTCAATGGTGAAACAAACTGGGAGTTTGCTACAAGAATGGGTGCCAAGTCCTGTGGTTGATCCTACGCCCTGGCTGCAGAGGACCGGGTTGTTAACGACGAATGCTGGCTTCCGGTAAGCGCAAGTCCACACAAGCAATGTAGACCACATCGGATCGATGTATGCTAACATTTTCAACATAGTCTGCATAAAGAGATCTGTGACTTCTACGAGTTCGTCAAACCTCAGGAGTTCGAGCAAGTCATGCGCGAAGAGCTTATAACTCGCCTTCAGAAAGTGGTCTCCGAAAATTTCCCGCACGGCAGTGTCCATTGCTTTGGCTCTTATGCCGCTGGCCTTTACTTGCCTACAGCAGATATCGATGTTGTGGTTGTCTCGAACAGCTACCGATCTACGGGTCATAAGGTCCTCTGTCAAAGCAATCCTCAAATGTACAGATTCGGTGACTTCCTCGAGACCACTGGGATGGCGGCGCATGGCTCTGTAGAGGTGATTACACATGCTAAAGTTCCCATCGTCAAATTCATCGATAGGATCACGGCCATCAGGATCGATGTTTCTTTCGAGAATGATACTGGCATCAATGCTAATGAAACGGTATGTCATATCACAACCGAAAATCCCCTGGACAGCCTTGCAAGAAGAGTTCTTATTGCTGCGGCGTTTCATACAATGTTTGAATGGCTGACCCAAAGATGTTCAATAGTTTGCAATGTGGAAAAACCAATTTCCAGCCATGCCGATCTTAGTCACAATCATTAAACAATTTCTTCTGATGCGAGGTCTGAATGAAGTGATGACCGGTGGGCTTGGCGGGTTTTCCGTCACCTGTTTAGTTACGAGTCTCCTGCAGAACATGCCACAAGTACAGAGCGGAGAGCTTGTTCCGGAGCAGCACCTGGGAGAGATACTTATTGAGTTTTTGGATTTCTACGGAAACCAACTTGACACCACAAGGACAGGCTTGAGAATGCACCCACCTGGATATTTTGACAAGGTATGTCACTTATCAACATCCCATGAAAGTACTTACTAACTTGGACACAAAGCGGTTTAGTCGAAAGCCAGTCGGGCGTCAACTTTACAACGCCAGCAAAGCCGATCGCTTAGCCATCATAGACCCAAATAGACCCGATAACGATATCTCTGGCGGATCAGCAAAGGTCCTGCTTATATTCGACCGATTCTCCAAAGCTCATACCGAAATTCTGAACGCGATGAGGCTGGCTAATCGCCCCAGTTTACTAGACTGGTTGCTGGCTGGGAATTACGAGTCATTCATTTGTCAACGTAATCACCTACTCGATCTATTCACCGAGAGACGGGGGCTCCCAGCGTAAGTGTCCCTTCGCTTTTTCTTTGTGACGCATCTAAGAAGCTTTCGGTAGGGGTGTACCTGGCCAGTACGAACTGCCACTGCGCCCTGGTAGAGACCTTCTGCAAGACAATTCCCGGACTTTACGTATGAGCACAGGCCCTGCCATTGATAGACCCGATACCACAGAGAAGGCCGACAGATTCGGGGCTCTGAAGGGTAGGGTTGCTTCAACCCTCAAAATTGGGGTAGCGCCAACCCATGCAAATCCGCCTGACCTGCCTGCTACAGCCAATGAGCATGCCCCGAAGCCTGAGCCCCAGGGTAGTAAATTACCTTCCACTCGCGCCACCGAAATAGAATCTGGTCATCCTCTTCCACCTAAGCCGGTCTCAAAATCTTTGCAAGGCTCAATTGATAGGGCAAACTCGCTAAAAAGGCTATTCCCGGGTGCGAAGAATATACCTTCGAGTGTGAGTAAACAGGAGAAGAAAACCCTCGTCGCCCGGCTTACGGCAGAAGCGAATGCAAAAAAAGCAGCCGGCTCGACCACCAAGAAACCCAAGGCTTCGGCAAAAGGAGGCCTAGCTAAACAGCAAGCGGTGGCTGACAAGAATCTGGCAGCCCCTGGGCTCAATGTTGAGAAAGCAAAGCGAAGGGCCAGTATGTTGAAGGTACTACACCCCCGATTAGCAGGACTAATACCCGACGCAATTAGCTCGGCCGCACGGAAAGCCTTCATCCAGAAGCATGGAAATCCAAAAGAGCCAAGAATGAAGCCAGAGTTGATTGCTAAACGCGAGCCCAATCCACCACGTGAAGTCCGCACTGTTGCGGAAAACCGGCGCCGTGATCAGGAGCGGAGCCTCCGTGCCCAATATGCGCCAGTGGCTTTTGATACTGCTCGCTATCCTACACGGTCGCTACTACAAAAGGCTTTGCAGACTGGACAGCAGTCAGCCGACTCAAGGCTCTATCCGGCAAGTTCTTCCGGTAGAATGGCACCCTTGACCGAAGAGAGACGAGCAGAGGTAGCTCGCAATCTCAGCGGGACAAGTCGAGACGATCCTATTGACATCGACTGATTGACCGACTGTGTACGACCAGAGTGTATGTTTACGACGATACTGTTACGGAATTATGCTTGGAATGACGAGAGGGGGCATGAAAAGTACATGAATAAGGCTCTACATATCCGGGTGGATACTAGTTGCCCATGAGCATGGCCCTATTTTCATTATTGTTTAGCATTGATCATGTTCGGCATAAGCTTACAAGGAGCTTACAGGTCTGGCGCTCGGAACGATACCCTATTTGCTTGCATATCTGTCGCTCCGACGACTTACCATGCCTCACCAGCGAGTGCATGGCGATTGACTCAACCATTGCATACCTAGACGTCTTTGCCCTGTTGCACTTGTGTCCATTTGCAGACTGATCGATGGCGCGGATCGTGTGACAGGTATCACAAACCTAAAGTATATTCTACTGATCGCTCCTTCTCTAGTTATATACTTTGACACTGAGGGCTCCCATAACGGAGAAAGTGACTCCTTCGTCATAATCTCGATGATTTGAATTGCTTCATTGCAATCTTATCGTTATGGTTTTGGTTTCCACGCCTCACTACCTGATTACCTTTCAATTCTACTTGACTTCATTGGAAGATCTTGCTAGGGAGAGAATCACGGTTGTGAGGATTGGAGACGCTTTTCTCACCACAGCACCTGCTTTATGCGGGGTTGTGGAGAGGACGGCTTATGCCAGTGGCTTTAGCTAAGAGCTACCTATTGCCCCGTTGCCAACCAGAGCTTTTGATATGCTACAAATGTTGATACATCAGCGGCTTCATACTGAGCCGAGACCGCCTTCACCATCTAAAGCTCATCTCTCAGCGCCTCCGCTTTCTTCTCCAGCACTCCACAGACAGCCGGTGTGCCTACCTCCATCCGGTAGACACATTTTTCCTCCTCGGTGATTTTCCACACCTCATCCTTTTCCGCACAAGCCAGCACTACAAGCGTACTCCTATTTGGTCCATTCCAACAGTGCTGCCCATTCTCATACCTCAGTGCAACCCTCTCGCCCGAACCCAGACCCTTGCCATCCGCTGGGACTTCATCATCCACCGTGACTGTGTCAATAGAGGCGAATTTACCCATAGTGGTCTGTGCGCTATTTTTCTTCGACTTTTGCTTCGTTTGGTCGAGCCAACAAAGCTCGTAGGTGTATTCTCCCGAGTCTTTTGAGACGCATTGGCCTTTTAGGGCACGGAAGACATCATCGACGCCGTAGTCTTTGGCTAAGTCCTCTGCTCGTTCGTTCATTATTCTTTTGTTGTCGTTCAAGCTGCTCTCGGCCGCTTTCAGGGCGTTGCGTGCGTCTTCGAGTTCTTTGGATTCTGAGCCGGACTCTGTAGCTGGGGCTAGGATACCGTTCTCAACTAGGAGAACGCGCAATTCGCGGAGCTTTTGGTCGATCCAGCTGCGGACTGGGGTGGGGAGGTAGGCTTCGAACTTGTAGACTATACGATGTAAGCTTCAATAACTCGGTGCAAGGATGATCGGGCACACTTACGAACATCCACGTCGCTCTCCTCTGGTTCCTCCCACTCAGTCCATTTTATGGCTCCAGTCTCGGAATCTGGCTTAGCGATTTCGTTCAAATCGCGGTCATGGGCCTCGTCGCCAATCGTCGGCTTGTCTCGTGCAGCATAATCCTCCCAGCTCCTGACAGCTCGCTTCACACCCTCATCGTTGAAGTTTGGGTTGTACTCTTCTTTGAAGGTAGACAGTATCCCTTCGAGCTCCGCAATGCGAGATTTGCCCGTATCGCGCTGTCCGCGCACCTCAATCAAAGCCTCTCTAAGCTCTTCAATCCTGTCCTTCGCAAGCTGTGCCAGCATACTAAGCTTGCTGCCTCCTGGTCCTGGTTTCTTAACTACTTTTCCTCTCTCCTGCCTCTCCGCCTCCATCAAATCAGCTTCTAGCGCCTTGACCTTCCTTTCACCACCTTGGATCTCGGCTTGTAGGTCCTCTATCCGGCCTTCAATCTCCTTCCTCAGTCTCGAAGCTTCAGTGACAAGTTCTTTCCGCCTCTTGGCCGCATTTGAGAGTGATTTTCGCCGTATCTCGTCTTGTTTCCTCCACTCCTTTCCAATCTCCTTACACCGGTCTTCGCACTTCACTCCTCCCACTTTAGCCCACTCATCACTGCCATCGCAGCATAGATCATAATCACAAACGCCATCGTTAACAATCGTAAATGGCACGTAAGAGGGCTGATGACCTTTGTTCTTGCAGTAGTACCCTGGGAGGGCAACAGTAGGATCCACATCCCCTACTACAAGAGATCCGATGGTGTGTGGGGACAGTGGTGAAAGATGGGCACAGGCGCTTGTTCCTGGCTCGTCAGAGCCATCAGGGCAATCGCAGAAATCGTCGTTGAGACGTGAAATTGGGAGGGATATTGAAGGGTTCGATATACAGGTAAATACGTCTGCAGATTTGTAGAATTTAGCAACTGGGAAACTGTGTTAGTAGCTATTCGCGGTCCAGATCAATCGGTGAGACAAACATTCGGGGCCAACGCCTCGTGGCCGTGGAGCTTCTGCAGCTATAATAGGACGAATTCCTAAAACCAAGAGCAAACAGAAATCAAATTGCCTCATCTTGGCTACTGTAAAGACAGAATGGTCAACAGAATGCAGGGATGGATATGAAAACAGCGTTGCACAGGGTGTCGCCTGTACTCGAGGTCTCGGCATCTTTACTCGTACGGACCAAAAGACTTACTTGATACGTTGAGGACACCAATCAATCTGTAGAACTATCATCTAACCAGAATCGGCCAAGTGCAAACTAGAACTACTCGTACGAACCAAAAGTGAGACTGTGACTTACTTGCTACGCTCGCTACGGATAAGACGCACATTCTCGACTCGACAATCTGATCTTATTGTTTTTTGAGCATTCAGTGCGTTCATAGATTGACTTCGCTTCACAGCTTTCATGTCGCGAAGCACAGGGGATGTGCGAGACTTCTTCCGCAGCGACGACTCTTCCTGATGGGGAGGACTTGGGCTCTTATTATGTTCTAGAAGGTGAAAGTAGCAACCATACTCCTCATTATAACAGCGACCGTGTAGTCTTCGAGTATATAGGCTTGGACAGTGGCGGGACACGGTACAATGACCCATCCGACCCTTTTTTAAGACACAGAAATAAGACGCTATGAGCCAGATTACTTCTGTCAACTGATAAATTTCCTTGTTTTTGATAGAGACTTAGGAGTCCTGTCAGTGGCTTGCCTGATTGAGGTATTGCTATGATGTGCGTTATGTCTGACTATCTCGCTTTTCTCTAAAGCTTTCCATACCCTCATCGTACCGAGCCTAGCTCCTAATGACTGTAGCAATGCACTGTCCCCCTGGACTTTTGGCGGATGCTTCCATCACCTCGCTTCTCCTGCTGTTCCCCCTCTTGGACATTGGTATTTGAGGTCATAACGTTGCCATTACTCTCCTGGGCTTTTGGCTGCTGCTTCGTCGTGTCCTTGACATCTTCGTGAATACTTGCGTCGCCATCGTCCTCCTGAATTCGTGGCTCTGCAACTCCGGAAGGGATCGTATGTTCGTTGGCTTTCAGAAAGGTGTGGAGGCTCTCATTGGAACCTTTCTGCTATTCGCCGTGGTAGACAATGCTCCGAGAGGCGTTTCCAAGTCGTCCTACTCGTCCGAGAATGACTCGAAATTGCGTTAGGTCATCGGTATAACGGAATAGTATGAGACAGCCGACACCTTTGAAATTGAACCCGCGACCGCACATTCCTAGAGTAGCGACCAAGATAGGGATCCTGTCTAGCTTGAAGCACGTGATGGCATCTTCTCTCACATCGGACTCATGCTTTCCATGCGCTCGCTTGCAAGGTATAATTGGGTCTTGCGAATTAAGAAAGTGATAGATCTCATCGACCTAAAAAGACGCATGATCAGTATCAGTAGAAGTTTTTAAGGGAGAGATCTAAGTGCAAGAAGACAAGACGTACCTCTGCACGGCGGGTCGTGATGATCAATGTCTTTTAAACATCGCTGTTGTTGAAATGCTCCAAGAGTGCCTCGAGACGTGCCTCGGTACTTGCACTTATCTGAACGAAATCCAATTTAATCATTGTGTATCGCAAGCTGCTGGTAGCTTGGTCAAAATCAATTTCGATGCTATCGTCGGCGTCGCGGAACAAAGCAATTGCGCGGTCTCTCTCATCGTCCGTGTACTCCGACGAGAAGAACCAAGGAAAAGGCTTCTGTTGGAATGCAGATTCTATGGCCTCGATCTGCGTACGCCATTGTTCGCCGAGTAATACATCGGCTTCGTCGAATACAACAAGTTCAACATCCGAAAGAGAGAGCGCTGAGCCATTGTTGATCATATCGATGAGACGCCAAGGTGTTGCAATCAATACGTCACATCCGTCTATGATCAGGGACTCTTGCTCTTCTTTCGGTGGCCCGCCATATACGGCACGTGGGTATATTGAGGTCATCATCGTGCAAGCGATAAATTCATGTAGTACCTGGGCGGCCATCTCTCGCACAGGGACAAGGACTAGGACGTGGGGGTAGGCGGTTTGCTCTAGTTGGGTGTGTTTCGAGATACCAAGCCCTTTGGTCAACATTGACTGGATGATGGGGAGTACATATGCCTTGGTTTTTCCTGAGCCTAGTGTTTGTCTGTTAGAAAATGTTCTAATGTAATCTAAGGAACACTTACCTGTTTCAGAGACACATAACAAGTCATGAAAAACACGATCGCCCACGACGCGAACCTCGTAGCCCACGCTGTCCTCAGCTGCCGGTGGTGTACGTTGACGCTCGCCAGTAATTGGATTAGTCCACTCCTGGTCCTTGCCACATAGCTCAAACACACACACTTCCTGTAGTGGCGTCAGGAGGTTGATTCCCCTCAATGTGAGGGATTCAATGATGCGATGATGGAGGTCACTGGCGAATTGGCTGATCATGGCGGAAGACTTCGATATCCTAGTTCGTCTCAGTAAAATTTTGAGACAACCGAAAAGTCAAGACATACGAGGCGCTTCTCGGTCCTGGACTGATGTCCATGGCCTCTCGAGCGAGAAACTCGATGCCAACTTGGTGAAGTTTCTCTCGATCAACGTTGCCCAATGTCAAGAGGACATTCTTTCCGAACGGACTTGCAGCGAATCTGGGCTTGTCTGTTCCACGCTGCGCTATGGATGTCGTCAGCAAGTTGGCTCTTGATTTTTCAGCATGGAGGAAATACCGAGGTTCGTGCCATCAGATCCCTTGATCACGGTTCTAATGTCGGTGGAAATGATATTTGTATATTTATAGTAGATTGATCAATCTTGCCCGTAAATGTATACGCTGTAGAGAGGATCCTCGTGTTTCCGCTGGGAGTGTTTGTTCGATACTCTCCTAAGTAGTGTTATCTTTGGCGTCCTCGCGTGAGATTCGCTCGTTCGAGTGTGGCTACCCAGTCCAAAAGGAAGGTGGAACCATCTACCTCCCAGACACACTTAGTCTCAAGCCTTCATGATCAAAATTTCACATGGCGTACACAGATGTCAAATCACAGCAGAGCCACAGACAATGCTATGACAACTTTCTTCAAGTGACCTTGCCCGTAGTCAAAGAACGTATTTGAGGGCAAGGTAGGGTGGATGGACGCAGGTCCAATCGTGAACAGGGCATTACTCTCGTGGAGTTAGAGAATATTCACCACATACTTCTGTAGACGTCATTTGTGAGCGCGGTCTTTGATAGAAACCCCAATTTTGAAGAATCCAGTAGTGATAATCAGTGACTGTCCGACATGATGAAGTCTATGCTCGGATTGAGAAATGTACCTTTACGGAAATGCGCTGGAGTACCAAAAGTGATGTTGAGGCCAACTCGCATTTCAGGTCCGATGAGAGGAAGACTATACGGAGGCTGAGATCCGATGGCTTGCAGGATACTCATTGAAGGGAAGGGAAGGGAAGGACGTGATGGACGTGTCTTTGAGGATCTAGTAAATATGATGTTGATGGGGTGAAAGACGTTACGTTGAGGGGTGTAATCAGTGTTGAAAGGAGTGAGAGGGGAAAATTGCTTCACCCGCCCAGACCAAATTCATTACAAGCATCTGATTGGTTGAAATGAATTGGCAGCTCCTCATATCGATCGTCTGATCAGTTGATGTGAAGTGGGATGTGAATACCTCAAGTTGAACCGAGCTAAGATAGCCTTTGCCTTGACCGTTGATACAAAACATATGCAAAGCAGCCGTTCCGTACCTACTTATTATGCTGGGACATCTGCATGAATTCAATATGCATCATCGTATGCAATTGTGTCACTGTACCCAGATTTACACGATGATTCCTTGAGTTGAGTCAATCCGTACGGAGAAATCAGCTCCCCCGTTGAGGTACGGTAAATACATTGCATACACTTCACTTGCATGAGACCGTGCTACGGTCGACGGAGAGGCCTAGTATGCCCGCGACAGCATTGATTGTGGAGATCCGCCAATTCACAGCGGCATCGGCCGAATGGGTTAATCGTATCCTAGGCTAAGGACCAGCGTGAATAACTTCACTTTGGAAAGGATATGTTGCGCATCCAGTGACGTTACATGTACCTTAGGAAAGCTGCAGAACGAGATTGTCTTCGTAGGAAAAACATACTTGTATCATGAATCTGCAAGCGAGTCTCGTTACTTACTTATCTCCCCTAAATAGAGCGTGGATTTTCCTCTGTGGACGCATAATCATTATGTCTGAGCGTGAAAGGCCTAGTCGAGCCAATTTTGAGGTCTGACGCTCGATTCGGTCCTATCGCTACGACTGTCCTTTTGGACAGAATAATGAACTGCTTGGCATGAAGCTCGGCGTTAATGGCTTTGTCAGCAACCATCTTTCAACCCCGTGCGAGGGTTCCATCTACGTGCGTTCCCAGTTTTCATCCTTGTACCATTCTGGCCCAGATGAGAAATTGTCTTTGCCTTTTCCATTTTCCAGTCCCTCATCCTATAATGTGGTATATAGAAGGTAGACAGGTAGTTTTAGGTTTACCTCCTAAATTATTGACTCAGCCTTACTCGCTGCTTACTAAGCAACGCGTATTCAATAATGGTGATGGTCGCTTGCGGCATCGTCAAAGTGAGACATTCTCTACAGCAATGGCTGGTACGTAGAGCCCCTACAATCTAAAATTGATCGTTCCTAGACTTATCTTCTTGATGCGCCAGAGACGTCATGGAAGCATATATAGAGTTGCGTTCTGTGGTACTCAGTTGTTGGTGATGCCAGCCCCGCTACCTTGATGTCTCTCCCAAGGATGGCCTCAGAGCTGAAATAGGAATCTCCGATGTTATCTTTCAGACCAACTTTGCCTCTCTGCTTTCGAATTCTCCTACGATGTCCGTCATCGTAATAATGTCAACGAGGCATATATCTGAGAAGTCTTGAGAAATCGGAATAGATCGTGAGCCAGAAAACAGTGGGTACGTGAAATACTCCATCTCCATGGTTTTTGTTCTTATCTTGTTCGTCCAAGCACAATTTGTCTCATACTGCACCTCTCCCATATCCTCTCTGCTCCAGCTTCTACTGTTCTGTTTCATTCCCAGCCTGTCCAAGGTTCCTTCCGAAGCTCATGTAATCATCTGTCCTCTACACCAAGCCTTTAACCTTATATTCCCATTGCCAAGTCGAGTAAATGCCTTCTTAAATCTCCCGAAACCGTCCGTGCCCAGGTATTCTATTCAATCTCACCCATGCTGCGTTTCTACCACCAAGCCGCTCACAGTGTCCTCGACCTCATCTAACCACCTGTTCATCTTCCATCATCATCATCATGTCTCTCTCGTAGAGCTTGGTATATGTACATCTCTATGTGAACGATCATACCCTCTCACGGTCTTTATCCTGAGGTCCTCCCATCTGAAAAGGTCTGTCTCTGTCCAATACCATCAAATCATTAGCAGTATTCCTTGCTCATGATGTGATAGTGCAACGTTTCCGAGTCAATATCTCCCGTGGGCCAACTAAAATGGTCAAAAGCCTGCTTCCTACGGCTTCCCCACTCCAAATGGCACATATCATGATCCCAGTACTCCCGCAACGCATCAGATCGTCCAGAGTCAATACGTCTTCGATATACCGAGTGCAGAGTCCCTTCCATCCTTTCCAAGCACCGGAGCTTTATACTACCTTGCCGATTTCACGTCTACCCCGACGCCCGGATCTTACACCGGCTACGAGAATGCTTCGAGTCAGAGACAACGCCGCCATGGCCACGGCTTCAGTCGAAGGATACCTACGATTACATCTAGGCACGAGCTGCCAAGTCCAGGGATTTAGATGTCAATATCGTCGAAACAATAAAGTCAACGGTACCGAGTGGTCCTAGACAGCAGGCATCACCGTTTCCAAGCATGAACCTGCCAGCTTCTTTGCCCAGGAGACGACATTTACCCTCAACCGAGTTTCCTTCTTCGCCTCCACCCTTGCTTAGTATACGCAGCCGTAGGCGCACAATATGATCGCTGCTAGTGCCAATAGTCTAAATGAATTTCGAGGTTGCGCCGTGCTGTTAGTAGTGCTACAAGAAGGTTGCGAGATTGAAACACATACTTAGAAGCTACGCGGAATTCATGGTTTATTGGTCAAAAAGCTCATAATTGAGGACATTCTCCAAATATTCATTACCAAACAATGTGTAAAGTCACTGATGTTGCTTGCGAAGGCAGGGAGCTTGTGTAGTGCATTTCGGCTTCACAATTTACTATCTGTATGGTTGAGTGTGCTGAAGTTTTGTTCACATTGATATACCTCTGCAAATTGGTAAAAGAGTGAACGTCAGTGTTCACCTGATGAGAAAAATGGCAGAGTGAGGTAACGTGTCGAGTGTGTCTTCTATCATTGATAAGTGAAACATTGACTGTGTTACCTCCAAGTCACAAGATTCCCTACCTGACATCGTGATCATCCCGCAGATCAAGTAGATGAATCTGATAAATTGAGGCTACCCATTCATCAAGTGCCTCTTGGTGAATGGGGCGGTGTATATACTTAAGTTAAGGAGAGGAGGCCCCCGTTCATCAAATCCGTCTACTTACTTGATCAGCTGGACGGCCACTTGGTCGATTTATCACCGAGCTTATAGTGCAATACATGAGATATAGATATATCATTATGTCAATATATCACCTCGCAACTACACACCTTTGTCATGACTGGGGTTCGAGTCTGGTGGGATCTTAGGCATAGCGAATCCACAATCATCGGCTTGCACGGGCTAAACATCTCCGACCATTGATCACTACAAGAGACAGTCTTACCAGAACATATTTCAAACGCCCAGTGGGGGTTTAAATAAGGTGTGTTTCTTGCGCATAGCACTTTTAGACCTATCAGTACACAGAGGCTTACACCGTCTACGAACAGATTGTTCTCTCAGCTCGTGATCTAAAACCTCGACAGAGCTTGCCTCACTGTCAACAATCATTTCGGCAGCCCAAGTGAGGCCGAACTCAGGTCCAAGACCATCTCATACACTTCACTTAGTCAATCATTTTCAATATACTTCACTTCAAATCTACTTCAAAGGGCGAGGTTGAACGTTGATTGTTTCACCTCACTTGTTTCCATCAAGTGAGGTCAAAGGTATCTGTATCGCGCGGTCCATGCAATCATATTCAACGTATTTGACCTAAAATTTGCTCCCCCAAGTGAAAGAAATTCGAACCACGGCACTACATTTGCTGTCAAATCGATATGGCGAGAAAACAAGGAACAGCGGAGTCCGCGATCCAAAGTCTCAAAGACCCACCAAAGAAGGAGCAGAAGCAACTCATCGAGAATGCAGAAGTATGTCATATCCCCAGCAACATAACACCGACGGCAGCTGACGATTTGCAGTTCCAGAATTGGCTTGTCGAGAGCTCGGCTCCGAAATTCATAAAAAACCATCTGGGACAGCAGCTGCGTGCAATGGCACAAATCAACCGTCGAAGATCTGGAAGGCCCAATCCCGATCCGCCCAGGTCTGAAGAGCGCGATTCCGAGGATGAAAATGGGTCAAATAAAAACACTTCTAGAGATGGATCTGCAAGGCCCAATCCCGATCGGCCCAATCCTGGTCACAATCGTGACGGGACTAAAGAGCGCGATTCCAAGGATAGGAATCCCGAGGATGAAAATGCATCAAATAAAAATACTTCTAGCGATGGATTTGCAAGGCCTAATCTCAACTCTGGAAACCGGCAGCTCGAAGATGAGAAGATCCAAGATGAGGAGCTTGAAGATGAGGAGCTCTAAGATGGGGAGATCTAAGATGGAGAGATTCAAGATGGGGAGATCCAAGATGGGGAGCTTGAAGATGGTGAGATACAAGTTTGGGAGCTTGAAGATGTGGAGATCGGAAGTGGGAAGTGGGAAGATGCGCTACCACTCGTCAATCGGTTGTAAAATCCCAATAAGCGCCCATTTGTAGCGGAACAAGACTTTTCCAAAGGGAATGCCCCTGACGAATCCGGGGCTGTTATGCTCAAAGTTGTCTTGGAGAAAATCAAGATTGAGTCGGAAGATGAGAGTCTATGGCCCCAAACTACAAATCTCAGTGGCATTTGGCATTTGGCAGCGCCTACTGAGAATCAGGAAATCCCCAGAGCAAGCTCAATGCCCAAGGCTACAAATTTGGATGGCAGTCAGCAGATGGATACGTCTATGGAGAACGAGGAGGCCCAAGTAGCGAGTTCAATGCCAGATACTACCAATCCCGACGACAGCCAGCAAATGGTTACGTCTTGCATGAAGCAAATAAAACGTATTCGGACGCGTCCTTGAGCAGGCAAGGTGTGTTTTGATAGATAAATTAAGCACGGAAAGCAAACAATTAGAAGTATTTGAGCTAGACCGGTGTACGTCGCGGCTTTAATAAATATATATAATCAACTTCCTCGTTTATAGAGGAGCAGGTAAGACGTTTTTTTAAAGAATGGTTGAGTTAGAAAGGGTGCGTACGCGGCTTAAAAACGTATATATAATCGACTTTCTCGTTTATAGAGGAGCAGCCAAGACGTTTTTTAAAGCAGGAATCAAAGTAGAAAGGTGTACGTTGCGGCTTGAATAAGTATATAGAAAATAAAGTTTAGTACTTAGAAGAGTAGTAAAGACGTATCTTTACGGATATTTAAGCTAGAAAGGTTTGGGTTACGGCTTAGATCAGAACGCACGATAGACTTTTCGGTTTTTTGATAAGTAGTAAAGACGTAATTCCACGAATACATAAGCTTGAAACATGTACGTAGCGGCTCAACGAAATAGCAATCTGTACGTACCCGAGTTGCATAGGGTTCCCAGCGTCATTTATGGCAGAATGAAGGATCAGGAGACCCTGTCCATGTCAGTGGATAAGCCAAACGTCACTGCCAGCGCCACACTTTGGCGTCCTAGTCGATGGTCAGAAACCTGATCCGTGCGTTTCACACTTTCCCAGCACTGAACACAACGGGAATGCCTCGAAATCACTCACTCGATTTATGGCTTGCTATTGGTTTCTTATTTCAGTGAATCCAAATATCAGCATGATCTGTCACTTGTTGTCACGCTCCACTCCAATTTTTGAGGTAAGTGACATTAAGTGAATCTGTTTAGGCCTAATTTCACTAAGATATTCGCGCTACTTATCAATGATTATGGATAATTCTTTGAAATTCACGGTATTACCTTATTCTTTTTCCTGCTAGCGTCTTGGGTAATTGCCTATATAAAGGGCCCTTCCCACCCTTCTGTTTCTTCTTCTTCTTCTTCATATCATACAAATATATATTGTCTCCCTTCCCTTTCTATTCTTACATCATATACTCCTACATATATACATCAAATTCTGTCTAACATCCAAGCCCAGTCTAGCCACGAGACAGAGAAGAGTAGAGGCAAGCAAAAGGTCGTCCCTATGCATCCCACCGTCGAACACACTCCTGATCCGTCCATCGATGACCGTTTTGAAGAAGACACGCGAATAGTCAAGATGGCGTTGCGAGATTGGCACATCAGCACTCCGTAGCTCTCAACATACCAGATAACAGCTTCTCTGACGAGGACAACACCGGAGATTCGAGCAGGACTGCAGACCGCCGCGCAAAATGGGCTGCCGCAACGACTGCCAAACTCGAACAGCCGGAAAACACCATACCTCAGCTGCCACTGCTTTCCGACAATGCCGAAGGCAACGGATCAAAGTCAAAGCTTCGTGTGAAGACTGATGCGAATCCACTACAGCTCCATTACTTTTGGGCAAAGAGGGGTTTCTAAGCTGTCCATAGATCGAGTGACCTCCATGAAGACAACCCTCACATAAGCCCAGCAACAATGGACAGCCAAAAGGGCTGGTCTGTTTGTACTGGCCCGTCCAACCTTGATTCTCGGTCTTTCCATTGCGTGAAAAAAGAGATGATGCATCTGTTGTACGCACTTGCCAGACTTCCAAAGCAAGCGATTGTCCACCACGTGAGCTTCGATAGGGTAGACCTACTGTCCCCATTCTTGCTAGAAGCAATGGTGAAGCAGGAGTGGCCGAACCTACGACGACTAACAGTATACTCATGCCGCGAACTCTTGATGCCGATGGTGCATGGCGATTGGAGCTGCCTACAAAAGAAGAACGATGTGGACGAGTGGACTGTTCAATTGGAGTACGCCAGCGACGTTCCAGCCATCAGAGTCTTGACTGGATTCCCAAACATGGGCTATTCCTTGCTTGGCTTCACGATTGGAAGAAGAGCGCCAATCCTCTCTTTCTTGAAATGCTCAAGGACAGCAAATTGTCCGTGGAATTCTAGCAACTTATGAGCAATGAGAAATGTCAAGTCACAGCGGCTAAGATCCACAACTAGGTTGCCAATGGCGCGAAGGACAATGCTTTCAAGATCACGAATGCTTTCTATGACTGCGGTGTGATGCCTAATCGGACTTTAAAGTCTGCGTCAACGGGTCAGAGTGCTGCTCAGGAATGGACATGTGCGAGGTGTGATACAATCATGTCGGGTGTATGCTTCCCAAGGGCGCAATTGAAGGGACAACAAAAAGAAGAGCCGACCTGTTACTCGTGCTCCGCGACGGAGACGATGTTTGTCGATCGCCCACGTGGACTGCTGGATCAGATTCTTGGACAGTCAGCAAACGAGATACTCGAACCCCAACCCCACTGTATGACGGCACATATGATGCCAGCTGTTGGGGGCGTCTCTGCGGAGACTGGGACAGTCCCAAGCCAATCTTTTTGTTTTTGTTTTTTTTTTCTTTTCTTTACATATATTTATATATTAGTCTTCTCGATGCCACCTCGCCTCATTTAGGGGAGACTCTGACCTCAACAAGAAGGTCTACTTTGGGACCGCGAAAAGGTGCTACTCAATATCGTACACCTGTTGCAGACATACGAGCGGTCTTCGCAGACATACGACCCAGAAGAAGACACCTCTGATCTCAAACGAAAAGCGATAAACATCGTGCGAAAGATTATGTGCGAGGAAAAGAATGACGCCTGGAGCAAGGTCAATAAATATGTCAGTCTTGTCCAGGTAGCCGAATTCGTTGAGGAGTTCCAGACCAAGCAAAGCAAACACGAACTTGGACGCAGTGTTCAAAGCGAAGCCTACGACGAGCTCCTACAAAATGGAAACAAAGACTACCTGAAACAGGGAGAAGTCAAGGTCAAGAAGGACCGCAGAGTATGGCAGGACAGGAGGGACAAGGGTAGCAAACTAGGCTGCTTTACAAGCCACTCTAACTATGAGGCGTTGTTGTGTCTGAGGCCAGACCTGCCTGACAGCCCACTCAAAAATTGGAGCGTAATCATTCCCAAACTCATCGTTGTTGGACTACGCAAACAGGACCCCACCCTCGATACGATATGTGAAATGCTCGAGCCATGTTCAAGAGAACTCATGGAGCATCGTCTACATCTCACTGAAGCCGCCAATCTTCGCGAGCGTCTTCAGGACATGATGGGAACAGATGAAGGGGTACCGCCACGGACTGAGAAAGAGAAGGCAGATGAACTACAAGAGCTCATGTCCAGTGTTCCATTTACCACACGCTCAGCATCTATCAAGGGATTGGGTGCGATCTCAGCTCGGGACATCAAGTCCTTGGAACGCAATACTTTCGTCACCGACACTGTGGTCAAAATTATCATTGAGATAACGTTGCAAAATGACCCAACGTTATCAAAGAAGATAAAGATGATCGATCCCCTGCTTTCAGCAAGAGGTGCAAGTAAGGAGGTGCCACAATTCAGTCTCAGCGACTTCTCTCAATTGATCATACCATTATGAGGATTTACATTGGTCCCTGTTCGTCGTCGACCGAATGACAAGAACCATCACACATTACGACTCGCTGAACAAGAACAGTTCTTTGGCATTTGAGTGGATCGAACGACTCTCATTGGAAGTCAATTCGTCGTTAAAAAGTGGTTGGAGACATGTGGAGCAGGCATCACCTAGGCAGATAGAATCGGACTGTGGGCCTTTTATTATTGCTTACGCAATCAAGGTCCTGTCTGGCGAAGCCTTCGTTGACTCTGAAGTTTTTGATGGGGTAGAATTGAGAATTAAATATGCGAAGCTTTTGATCAAGGCGTGGTGGATGAATTTGGGGAGAGATGACAACAAGGGATGATCTGATTTTAGCGTTAATGCGTCACGGTAGAACAATTGCCTTCTGCTTTTTCATCTGTGCCGTTAGCTACGAGAAATTCAGATGTTTTACCCACTGTGACCGATACCTGAATGCTAGACTGTCTGAAGCTCGATCGCACGCCCCCATTGAAAAAAAAACCTGTCATGATGTTTCCTGCGAGCCTGCTAACAATCGTATACCTTGCTCGTCAACTACCGAGATAATTGTGTAAGATGCCGGGTACTCAGTGTAAGGTTTATTGAGTTCGAAATTATTTCTCCTCCAAAGTACGAACTCCGTAATGTGCTCTAGTTCGTTGACCCGCCATTGTGATGCAATTATTTCTAGATCTCGACGTCGACAGCCACCGAAATCTTCGCCACAACCAACTTTGATTCCCCGATGATAGGGGGTCAGAGTCAGACACAACGAGACGATACCATCCAATGCGACGTGACACGATAGATTGGAGGCGAATTGGCGCGGGTAGTTGTCTTCTGTCAGGGCAACGTCTACTGACAGGACGACGTGTGATAAATGCAGCTCACGAAGCTGCGGCAAACCATTTTTTGGAAGTTGTAAGAGTTCACTGGGAGCCACATGCATATCATGTCACGTTAACGTTGTGATGAGTGGCCATGGTTTGGAGACGAAGACGTTGAAAAAACTCAGAATTGATAAACGATCTTCACGGAAGCCGAGCCTCATCGTAGGGAGGCGAGATGCGTTCGCAATCATCTCGCCAAATGCTTGAGTGTCACGTCTCTCGCGTTACGGCCGCCGAAGCTTATCATGAGATTGAGGTCTAAAGAAAGCTCCTCCAAACATGGAGATGAATTCCCGAAAAGGTACGAACCACCGATCTTCCTTCCGTTCTGACAGAAAGCGCCGGGGAGTATACCATTCAATTGGCAAGGGGTTGAGTAATCCGTGGTAAGCCTCTTGAGGCGAGTGAGGTTCTTGTGGTGTAGGAGGTTCATCACCATGCTCATAGGCCACCCCATACACTCAATGACAAATGGTCGAATAGGGAAGACAGAGTACCGGAAAATACTTGACAGTGGACCAGTTCGATAGTACCAGACTGGGAACCCATCAGTCACGAGAATGGAGGTGAGCTTCGGCATGTTCTTAAGCGCCAGCTGAAGATGTTCCATGTAAGAAGATTCTAGAAAAAAGACTTTTGCTTGCATAAGGATATTTACGACTTCGCAATTTCGCGGAAGACATGAGTGGTGGGACCTGGCTCAAAATCCAAAAATTCTTGTTATGCTTGGAAACAACGCTGGCCAAGTCATCTGTCCGAACTGGGAATTGGAAAGGCCATGCAGATCATGGGCATCAATCCCAGCCGATTATGAGCTTTTCGAAAAAAAAGTGTCAAAAGTCTGAAGGGATTTTGCAGACCGCGGGAGAGTTACTTATCGCAGTGGAGACTCTCAACGCGATTCGTTTGGCCCCAGCCGGAAGACTCGAGCCCGTTCAACAATTGTGCCGGCAATCCTTATAGTCCTGCGCAGAAGCTCAGAGATCGGAGCATCATGAATCTGTTTTATGGTTTAAGGAACCCGACATACATCAAAGCTAACGGTGCTGTCGTCTTCGGTCTTCCAAAAATGACTCGCAACCATGTCAAGTCTCAGCAAATGTCGCAAGGTCTTTGTATATCTTGCAGCACCCGGACCCAGGTCTTCCAGGTAAAACTATATATGGACTCTCACACCAAAGAATCTAAGGACCAAATTCCCGGAGGTTTGTAAGATATGTTCTTTCGAGACTACTTTGCTATTTTCCTTGTCACAAGGTATGCGCGGAGTCTTAGATCCTCGTAACATGAAGCTACTGTCACATCATCTGCCTCGCCTCCAACAGGGTAAAAAGTTTACGTAGTCTTCCTTGTCCGAGGCTCGCAGTCTGCGCATAGAGGCTTCTAGGCACACAGAAAACTTAAGACTTGGGAAACGTCATTGATGGAATTAATCTCTCCAAACAGAGCGGGCAAGAAAGCTTCTAAACTGATGGCGAAAACGGGGTTGACTGGGCTTAGCAATGTAAGGAGGCTGTCAGGGCGATTAGTGTCGATCACATGTTTACTGGGCCACACACTGTATCGATGGAGGATCAGGAGTCGGTGGGTGAAAAGCCAGCACAAGAATACGCTACGAGATCAAGGCGGCATGGGGTTTTAGATCCGCCGGGTGTGAAGAGATATCTCACGAAATCATTTCACAAGATCAGCGCCTTCATACCAAGAGAACGCTTCGCTTCGCTCCACCTTGTGCATGACAAATGTCTCAAGACGGTGGAGTCGGTCACATGAAAGCAGCATATGCCATCTGTCATAGGTGCACCAGGGATGCAAGGACCCGCTCAGGAGTCAAAGACCAAAGATTGTTGACGCAGAGATGTGTTCCCCAACTTTCTCTTAGACGAGGTCTCCGGCAAAGGGTATCCAGGAATAGCGTAGTTTCTTTACTCAACGGCTAGGGTAGGCTTTACACGCTGCAAGAAGAGCAGTCCATGTTGATGTCTGCGTGATTACCATCTATCGCTATCTTTGCTCTTTATGGACTTGTAATAAGAGACTCTAGGACCAATCCTTACAGATTTTCAAACACGTTGACCAAATATACGAGCAAGGGGAGCGTAGGATGGCTTGGTGCTTCCGTGATCAGCATGACAGCAGATGCTCCTTTGCCGAAATCCATCATGATGGGTAACATTAGTGACGGGACTCCGTGTTCGCGTCTCTCATCTCCAGCATAGTCAACCAAGGTTGAAATTCGGAGTCCGAATGGATGTTGAAGTCAGCAATTACCCCCAAACAATACTGAAACACGAGGCTTCTACCCCTCACCAGCCTCAAGGTTCAGGAGCAACCTCCGCAAAGTGATATCTTTTCAGCCCAGCTAGCCCAACCTCAACCCTTTCATCAAAGGTACTAAAACATGTGTGAAGCTACCGTACTTCATTTGGCAAGGGCAATTAAACTCAGGTGGACCCGAAGAAATGGAACGCAGCGAGGTACGGATGGGATGTTTTACGCTAGTGAGGATTACCCAAGCATGATTGGTGGAAGCGGCCTTTTAAAGACGCCGTCTCGCGGGGAACTGAGCCAGTGAGAGTCTAGTCAGATTAGCGTCAGGAACGACAGGGGAGAGGGGGGGAAAGGGAACGAATCGGATCCTCCCGCGAAGGATCCAGATGAGCCCCTTTTCCAGGATGGGATCTTTTTCTATTTTTCAACGTCGAGGCCTTGTTTTGAAAACAGAAAATCGATAACTTCAGGAGACCAAAAAGAGGAGTGTGGGTTGGGAGCCCCCTGAGATGATGGCACTTTTGTAATGTAGATACTTCTAGTTAGTAGAGGAATGTCACATATCGATTAGACGCGCAACGAAATTTGTGACTTTGGCATCCTCACTCGAACCACGGAAACACCAGCCACAGACTCTGCGCACGCCGTTGACAAATTCAATCCAAATGATCATAACTCTGTATCAGGACTAATATTCACATTATTATTTACACTTTGAAACAAAAAACGTCCGTCAAGAATTGAAGAAATCTCTGCTCGACACGTTACAAGGTTGTTTCCCCCCTCATAGTGCGACGCGCTACAGCCACCAAGCCAGGCAAGCCAGAATCCGTATCCCCGCCCACAAACTCCACGCTTGCCCCCTTTTGCCCAACTCCTCATCTTGCAGACCACAATCTTAGCCTGCAGTCTCTATCTGCAACCGACCGCGTTCGAGTAATTTCAATCTCCGCGTCTCTCGTCACGACTTCTCACACTCTTGGGGCTGGCATCTAAACGAAGAAACACTAGAACTTCCAAGGAAAGCTAGAATCCGAGTCGCGTGGAAATCTGGACGATCTTTGCCGATCTTTACCAACACTGCGCCCATTCCCCTTGCTCTTGGAATAACTTCACACATTTCACGCCGATGACCTTCCACATGCTCTTCCCACCATCCATACCACCACTAAATCCTACCTCACAGGCAGCAGGCTGCGCAGTCAGCGTAGCGTTGCAGCACGTCCCAGCATTGGATGTAACACTGCCTCTGGAGGATACGACAAGGACATTCACTCAACACGGTTGAAGAGAAGGTCGATCTTTCAAGTCGCATGAACTGCGTCTATAAGCATTTCCTACTTGCGAAATCTGCAATCAGCCGCTATCACGCAATTGCTTCGACTTCGAGACCGCCAGTGACGAACAGCTGCAGCAGTAGCGTCACAGACGACAAGCGCATCACTCACAACGCTCGCAATGAACCGCTTTCGTTCGAGAAAGAAGTCGGACGGATGGCAGAGTGCTGGTACCAGCCGGCGGCCCTCTATCGATAGGGACGATGTCCCAGCAATGCCGTCAATGCCGTCCTTCGCTTCGAAAACGTTCAGGAGGAAGAAACAGGCCTCGCCACCACCAAAACCTGAAGTCGTCGATATCGCCACAGCATTGCCATCCTCGGATGAATTTCGAACGAGTCTACTTATGCCGAATCTGTCGGCCAGATTCAGCATGCTAAGGGAACAAGATGATCCGACGTCGAAGATTGGCAAAGCCAACGATGACAGCGTTCTCTTTCCCAAGCGAGCTTCAAGACTGGATCTTTTCAATCGAAAGGGGCTTTCCGACATCGCTGAGGTTGACTCCTTACGTGGATCCATACGACCGCCATTCACTCAGTCGAGAACGGAATCATATGGCTCCGGTGGCTATGATACGGATGATGGGAGCGTCATGAGCAGGTCGAGGCCAGGGGAAGGCAACACTATGTTTGGAGGACGGCAAAAGATATACAAAATCCCTGTTGGAGGGTCAGGGTCGGTCAAAAACTTCAATGCGGAGGACGGTGACCTCCCTACAGGTGGAAACATGGGGGGGAAGGCTCTTTACGAGGAAGATACCGCACCATCTGCGTTTCAGAAGCTTCGTGAACAAGAAAGGCAGCAGGAGAGGCAGGAGCGAGAACGAGGAGGCCCGGACCAATTACGATCATCACACGATCAAGATCGGTCAGGCTCACCTCCATTAGCAAAGTACGACCGCAACAGGGAAACCACGTCATCTACGAACTCTGGCCCATCTCACCCCCGAACATCTACAGCAGCTACTTCCGTCGCCTCACAAAGATCTGCATTTGAAACCATCAATGGCACTCCATTGACACAACCCAGCTCGGCGGGTTCAGACCGTCCAGGCCCAAAAGGCCGACGAATGTACGGGCAAGGTCTGGACCAACATATGCATGAACAACAGTCATCCGCGCTGCATCGTCTTGCCTCGTTGCAGACACAACGCGGCACAGCGGCTGGCAGTGGTACACCAAGGGATTTGATTCAATCGCGAAGACAATCGAGAAGTGCCAGTAATCTCAATGACCGCTACCAACGTGCAGGACCCTTGTACGCATCGAATGGCTTTCGAGCAGCTAGCCCCGCTCCGTCAGGGACTCCACCAAGAATGCAAGACTTTGATTTGGGTCTCAATGACGAGGCCAGTAGCAACAATATTGCGAATTCTGGATATGAGAGATCGCCACCATTGAGCCCGCCCATGAGTCCGACGAAAGATCTGAATGGTTCAGATCCGCTCGTGGCTTCTTTGGAGCCCAACGATCTTGGTAAAGCAACTGCTTCTGGGGCTTTCAATAAGCCCAAAGTAATGTACAACGAGCAGCAATATCTACAACGGCAACTTCAGCTCCAAGAGGGGAGGGGTACACCAAGTCCACAGCTCATCCGACCCTTCTCTCCGCAAGCACTCTCCATCGACGAACAGACGACGGGTCGAAGCCGCAATAACTCGTTTGGAAGTCAATTTTCACGGACAAACTCCTCCAGACAACCATGGGAGCATCACATGGAGGATCGTATTCTACGACCCGTACATGAGCGCGGAAGCGGCACAAACTCACCCTCCATCCGTGAGAACGAGGATCGAAACGACCACAGTTTCTTTGCCGGCATCAGTGGTAGTGAGACAGGGTCGCAGCGCGAGAACGAATCAGAACCCAACTCCCCTATACCTTCCACTACGAAGTCTCATGGCTTCTCGCAGCCTACGCTTCCACAAACGAAGCCCGTCGAACTCAAACAGCAGCTAAACTTCAATCCTAACCCCAATCTTCTATCCGAGCCAGCGGAAGATGCTTCAGATAGCAGAAGCTATCGCAGCGAAACTACTATAACGCAGCACCAAACTGGACCCTTGACAGAACAGAATAAAGTTGTATCTACAGATGCTGACTCTCCAACACTTGGTCCAGTGGAGGTCTCTAATGGTCTCAGCGGTCTAGTTCGTGAACATTTACGCAAGCAAAGTGACCAGTCATCAATCTACCCTGAGGATTCTCCTACCATGAACCGTTTTCCAGACGTTCGCCAGAGCATCTTTGGCCACGAATCTGCGCTGCAGAGTCATTCGCGAAATCAGTCACACGATGAAGCAGAAGCAGATCGGCAATATTGGGCGAGGCAACATCGCGAATCTGACCAGAGTAGTGTCATGGCGCCACCACCACTGTCTTTTGCTGCTCGGCATATCCTTGAGCAAGCCACTGCCCTAAGAAATAATCACGACAACGCAAAGGCTCAGCAAATGCTTGGAAACGACAAAGCACAGCGCATCTTGGGAGGGGAAGCACCTCGAGCGAATTCAAGCCACGCAAGGAATAATTCAGCGGCCTGGCAGGAGCCGATGAAGGCCCATCACTCGCGTGGAGCCAGCACAGAGACGCAGAAAGAACGTGAGGATCTCGCCAATGAGCTGGCTGAGCGAAGGCGAATGGTGCAGGATAATCTGAGGACATATACAGAGAGCAACAGCAGATCTGTTAGTCCCGCACCAGGGGCGAGCTTGCAAGACAGCACTCCACCAAAGTCACACCCGTTTGGCATCTTGAAGAAAAATAGCAAGACTTCGTTGGTAGGGCCTCAACAGCAGCAAGAGCGGCCATCAAAGGCAATGAAAATGTTGGGAATTGGCCCTAGCAATGGCCCTGGCCCAATGCCCAAAACCTCTCAACCTCAGCCTCCGCCGGACATGTTCGTGGGAAGGGAGCAATTTTCAGACCGTGCCATGCCGCCTAAGCAGAAGTTTCCACCGCAGCCATTGACGCAGCCAAGACGACCACAAGATGTACGTCAGCATTCAGATACTCCTCAATCATCTTTCAGCAAACAATTTGAACCAACGGGCGTAGTTCGAAACCAGGAAAATTTTGGCCATCAGAAGCACTCCCCACGGTCATCGAAATCCGGTTCAGCGGGTTCTGACATGGTCGACAGGCGCAGCCCCGAAGCGCGCAAAGTCAACGGCAATGGTTCCACGAAACCGAGCATGGAACAAGGCATCGTGAATGGCTTCATCCCAAATGGAGCCGCAGCAATTCCGAGGTCCGAAACCAATAAAAATATTCCTGCGCCGAGACCCACAAATGAATTGATAGCAAGCCTAAATGGCCACGCTTCGCCAGCTGCAGAGCGCTCGCAATCAGCAATGTCAGGGCGTTTGCGCAGCCGCAGCAACAGCAGAACTACTGCGAAGCCAGGCTATTTCGAGCCTCGCGTTGCTCCTCCAAATGCTCCTTTCATGATCAATCCTGCCGGTCGCCCTTCCAATGCACACCCATATCCTCACTCCGCATCCTCTACGCCTTCAATCAACGACTCTCGACCTTCCTTTACTTCTCAAGCATCCTCGACTCCTGCCATGGGGCCGCCACACAGCGCGCCCAGTAGTAGTCATGGTCACAGTCGTCACGGACACGGCGGCCGCAAACGCTCCGTCAACAAGCACGAGATCTCTGAGCCAACCTTTGTTTCATGCACCTCGTCAGTTGATACCGTTGATCTCCCTCCTGAGGCCAGCCTTCGTAATGGTATGGATTCTCCCCCCTCGCCTGCAAAAGTAGCCCCACCGATTCCGGCCCGCGACTCGCGACGCAAGCGTACGCAAACGCTGCTACAGGCACTTGGTCGTATCCAAAGCCCCGAGCCCAGCCCTGCCAAGCGAGACTATCCACCCAGTCCTTACGACGAATCAGGTGAGGTTCAAAGCACGTTCTCAGCGGACGACGACGACGAGCCTGACAGCAGAATGATGAGGCGCTTGCGAAAGACAAGCAGCGAAGGTGGAAACATGAATAAACTGGCAAAGGAGAAGATTTTACAGTCCCAGAGCCAAGTTCCAAGCCCGGCAGTGCCAAACTTTTCCTTCGGAGCTAGAGAGATGCAAAAGAGTCCGACTGTGACGGGCAAGCAGGACGCCATGGGTGACCATTTTCCGTACCAGGCAAGACAAGACGTGCCTGCCAGTGCGGTGATGTTCTGAGGAGCAAAAGTCCTTGCCCATGATCACCAGAAGCTCGAACACGAACATGCCTGCATGCATGCAAGCAACATTGTGCTTGCATCATTTCGCATGCCCCTCCACACATTTTACCTCAATCCCCACCGTTTCCAACCATCAACGACACTACAACCATTTCCATCACCTATCATTCGACGTACACAACATGTTTCACTACCTGTCTCACTAGCACTTCCAAAAACGCATGGACCGGAGCATATGGGCATAGAACAGCGTATGGGGGAGCTTCACCCTCACGGGCACATGTATGACAGGATATCCAAATCGTCGCTTTTTACGCACTCGACCAGCTGGTTTGGTTAAGTGCGAGGCGTGCAAATGCGTGCAACGCATCGTTGATTTCATTGTACATAGTTTACGATAGGATAAGATACCATGCAAAGCAACAATTGAAGGATATGAAAATTTGAAAATAAACGGATTACATACAATTGAGTGTCATGTGCTGCCTTTCAAAGAAAGAGCTTCCGAAACCCTTACATAATGCAGTCTTGATCAGGTGACCGAGGCATCCTCAGCCTTGTACGTATCGCGTAGCTCCAAGAGGTGGGGTATCTTGAACAGATCATCCCGATCTCTATACCTCTCCTACGAGACCACCAGGTCTAATTTCAATACCTTGAGTGAGGCAGGTCTACACCGGAACGTTACCCGACACAACCTTTTAGAGAGCCTAGCCTCGTAGAATACCTAATTTTGCACCTAGTCAGTAGATAACATAATCCAAACAGAACACAATACATAAATCTCCATGGACGAGGTGATTTAGAATTGATTGTATCAGCTATGCCATTCAACACTCTTTTCCACCCACAAACAACTACTAAGCACCGAAAGAGACCATCAAAGACCCAAGCGACTCCATCAAACTCCCTCCACAGCACCCTCCATCCCAATCACCCTCCCCTCACC